>JAOPHQ010001722.1:0-17500 GCA_030340625.1 Merluccius polli | reverse complement strand
AGACCCGGGCTCCAGAAGGACCATGGAGTTGGGGAGGCCCAGGGTCAAACTGCCCCAGCGCTCTGACATGATCTGTGGTTTCGCTTCGTTGAAAGGTCAGAGACTCAGTGAGTGTACCCGTATGCCTCCTTATACCCTCTCTTAACACGATCCTATTTATTAGTCATGCGGTACTACCGCCACACTGTGTAGTGCATTGAGAGGGGACCCCTATTAATTGTTACACCGCCGAACGACATGCTGGGTACAGCTTGCTCTCCATCGCTCGCTACAGTAAATTCAATGTTAGCATGTCTCCTTTACATGCTAACTCAGGGTAATCACAGAGTTTCTCCCAGCAGTGTGTTAAGCCCAGTGTGTTCTCCCGTCTGCAGGCACGGCAGCCATGAGGAACACCAAGAGAGGGTCCTGGTTCATCCAGGAGCTCAACACGGCCCTGCGAATGCGCTCCCGGGACACCCACATGGCCGACATCCTTGTGCAGGTAATCAACATATTGTACTTTTACGGAGTACAATATGTTGTCTTTCCTTCAATAGTTTCGCCTAGTTTTGTTTGTTGTTTGTTAAGACTTGGAAAGGCCCTCTAAAATTAGCCTGATAATCATCCTGAATAGGGCTGCACTTAACGATTATTTTCATACTTCATTCATTTAATGATTTTTTCGAAAAGAAAATCGATTAGTCATTTGTTCTAGAAAATGTCATAAATAATAGCAAATGCCATCACAAGTTACCAGAGTCCAAAGTGATTTCTTACATTTGCTTGCTTTATCTGACAAGCAGCCAAAATAAACTAAAGTATTTATTTGATAATGATCCTTGAATTTCTGAAGCATCAAGCAAAACATTTTGTTATTTGTACTTGATAAATGAACAATCAAGTACAAATATCAATTATAAAAATTTGATTTGATAATTTTTCTGTCAATCGACTAATCGACTAATCGTTGCAGCCCTAATCCTGAATTTCTATTTCGTTCCACTTAATTCAGTCTGAAGTTTGAGCAGTTTACATCAACTGTTGTCAGTTTTGGAGCCGATATTTCTGGAAGTTTTTTCAAACGACCTCAATAGCAGAAAACATAGACTTTCCCACCTTCAAGACGCTGATTGGCTCGGAGGAAATTCACACCGAACCGAGTTCCACTGAAGCAACCGACACCAGAACCTGAATCTCAGCAATACATTTTTTTTTTAAGTGGGCGGGGATTCAGGGCCTGGAACCAGGCATCTCTAAAAGCATATTGTAATTATTACATGAGCAATATTTTGGATCACTCTTAGGTTTATAATGTGTTGGCTTCCCTCCCTCCTCCAGGTGAATGCGCGTATCAAGGAGAGAGAGGGCTTCGCCCCGGGCACCCTCCACCACCGCTGTAAAGAGATGTCAGAGTTCACCAGCTCTCTCTGCAATGACCTCTACCTGTTCCCCAAGTACCAGCCCCAGTTTTGACAGCTAAACTCACACACACACACACACACCAGCACACACACACACACACACAACATTCCTTGTGTTCACCACTCAGGCGCACACTGGTGCATTCCATCTAATTTTCTGCCACACACTGGTCATCATCATTAAATTACATCATTACATTACGTCATTACATTACATCATTACATCACATCATTACATTCCGCTGTTCACGCACTTTTCACATACATTCATTTAGAGGATTGTTCAATTTCACGCCCATTCAGGATGGTTTTGTTCAGATTTGCTGTGCAAACATCGGCCCCCCCGTCCACTGACACACAAACATACACCGACATCCTGGAATAGAAAAAGGAAGAAGCTTATGTTAATCTACATGTACTTGGAAATGGGCGGCATGTCTTTGCATACAATTTAGAGGCTAAGCGTATTCATTTCTGTTGTTATAGGGTTTAGGCGCGTTCTCCTATGGGACACAGAATCATATTTTGTGGGGGCTTATGATTCTTCCTCGAGTTTTTAAAGATTTCTTAAACAAGCTATTTTTACATAGATATATTTTTGTTGCTTTATTTTTTATCAAATTGTTTTTATAGGGATTTCTTTCTTTGCCATGTACATTTTTTTTTGTTAATGTTTTGTTTTGTATGTTGTAAACTTTTATCCTCCAGACAGGGGGCGGTATTGAAAATGATTGGCTGTGCCACAGAAAAAACATTTCATCCACCTCCTTCACTGAATATTGTCAGTTAGGGAAATGTTTTGTTTGGCTCGTTTGTGAGCACCACACGGTGGCATTCCTCGATATCAATGTTTGAGAGCACAGTTGACCAACACCATTCATACCGCAGTTGTTAGACACCGAATACATTCACACTAGAGTGGTCAAGCTCCACGGAAACCAGTGATAATTCCCTCACATATCTTAACATAACCGACGTCTTCACCCCCTGATGTCCATCAAATGGTCGTTGAAAGCTCAATTCAATTCCATGTCTCTGGTCTTCCAAATGTGGCAGCTTGAGTAACATTGAGCCTTTATTGAGCTGTTATTTAGATGTTATCTGTGAACCAAAGGGTTGTAGCCACTGTAAGCCAGCACTATGCTGTCAAGCAGCCGTCAGACCGGCTCCCCACCCTTGGGGGTCCACCAGGGGAATGTGGTGCTAGTCGCGGGGTCACGCATCTACATGTCGAACTTTGACCTTTACGCTAACTCCGACGCCTAATAGTATTTCTCCGCGTGTGGACCACCCCCCGCGCGCTGTATGTTTGCCAACAGGCCGTTTCCATGGATACGGTCGCTACGCTGTATGTGAGGTCCAGATTGGTAAAAAAAAAGTATAATCTCTGTCTTCCTTTGTATGAACTCTATGCAATTTTCAATAGCAGTGGGGCCTCTGAGGGTTATCATATCTTTTATTTGCATATTTAACGATGGGATTACACGTATACAATATGTCATCATGCTCTGCCAGTTAAACTGAAAACATGGCGGCAATTTGTTGTTGTTTCCTGGAAAGAACGTGTGTTTCGTTACAAAGAGTGAAAGAGGAGAGCCTGTGCTCAGATAGGAAGAGTATTAATTGTCAACTGTCCACAAACAAATATGCATCAGGTCCTTTTTGTTTGTATTTTTCTTTTTCCCACTACGCTCAGCTCAGGGAAGGAATGGCCTCTGATTGGCTTCTGGTCCAGTGTCCACTCTCTGGATGTAGAGGACCAATCACAGCACAGTATGGTGTAGTAGAGTGTGAGCAAGTGGTTAAGAATTAGATTCATTGCCAAGCTGTGGAGAGGCACACAGTAGGGGGGATAGGAGATTGTATTTCTGTCAATTGCAATAACTGCCAAATTTTCAATAAACGATAAAGCTAATAGATTTGTTGTGATGTTGTTTCATTTAATTATTTTTATTTGGGGGGGAGGTGGGTGACTCAGGTCTGTGCTCATTTTTACCTGTGTTCATTTAACTTTCCATCTTAGACGCACATCGTTTGAGGCGAATGCTTGCAGTGGGAAACTATGTACGAACACTAGAAGCGATCCTCCTTGTTGCTGTGTTTGTGTGTGTTGTTCCTCCGTACAGCGTGTGCTTGGGGGGGGGGGGGGGGGGGGGGGGGGGGGGGTTCGGGTTCCCAGGTATAGGATGACTGGATCCGAGGCGTTGCTGTTGCCCCCCTCCCCCCTTCCCTCTCTCTGTGTGGTCGCCCCAAGCAACGAGCATGAATCTCTCCCAGACAGCAGTGATAACGCTAACTGTGTATCAAATGGAGCCTCATCAGCTGTCCACAGTCATTCTCCCCTGACACACACACACACACACACACACGGACGGATGGACGGATACACTAACACACACACACACACACACACACATACACACACACACTCACACAGATGGACACACACACACACACGGAAAACGCACACACACACAGAAGGACACACATACATACACAGACTGGCGCGCAGAGTGACACATTTCTCGCTGCCCTCCGGTGAGATTAGGTTGTTATGCGTTGGCGTGTGGACCACAAAGCGGGACAGGGTTAAGGGGATCTGCTGTGTGTGTGTGGGCCGTGTGTGGGCCATGTCTGCTTGGAAGGCTGGACCAGAATAAAAGGGGGGTACAAATGGGTTTGACACGGTAAGAGCGGTTTTGTCTGAACGGGATGTAGCCACAGCAGGGAAGCAAGGCAGTGATAGTCGGTAGGTATAGGTGTGTGTGTGCGCGTGTGTGTGCATGTGGCATTGTCCAATGTGCTTTCTAATGAGTTGCTGTGTTAAAGGGGCTGGCACTTCGTTAATTGTGCACAACTTTCCAACACTTGACTTAGTCCCTTCTCATATGACTGTGTGTGTGTCGTGGGGGGGAGGCGGGGCTTAGCTACTGGAACAGTTGAGCAACATGGGATTGCTCTACACGGTGCAAGACTCGGGAGGAAGAGGAGTGGAAGAGAGAGAGAGGTAGAGAGACATTGGGAACCCATCGAGGGGTGAGGGGCCTTTTGGGCATACGAAATGGCTGGTGGCCTTGCGTCATTGGCTGCCGAGGTGAGAGCTGTCATGGGGGTGTCATGTGCATCTTCGTGATCACGTTGCAGGGGCAGCCCTGTGGGGGGGCACCACCCTCTCCTCTCCAGCCTATTACCCCCCTTACACACACACCCCCCCTCCGTCCAAACAAGAACTCCCCATGCAAAAACACACATCTTAACAACCCCAACCAGTTAGTGGGTGCTGTTCCGGGTAACAGGGTGTGTGTGTGTGTGCGCGCGCGTGCATGTGCACGTGTGTATCTGTGTGTGTTTTTAGGTGTCTGCAGTTCTAATAAAGGAAAGCACTGCGTCCTTCACTGCCTCATCATATCACCGCGCTCTCTCCTCTCTCCACTCCGCTCTGTCCGTCTGTGTTTCCGCGTGTGTGCACGCGCGTGCATGCGTGTGTGTGTGCGTGTTTTTTTCCGTACGTCTTATTGTACGTCCAGCGGAGGAACCGAATGGCCTCTAGCCTCGAGATCACCTGGACCAGACCGAGACGTCCAGAGAAGACCCTGTGTGATTTCCCAGGCCGTATGTGTGTGATAGGTGTATTTGACAAGCATAACTAAAGCAAAGAGTGTGTGTGTGTGTGTGTGTGTGTGTCGGTGCTGCCTGAGCCGGTGGAAATGCTGGGGCGTCCTGCGGGGTTATTTTTGGGTCAGTGACAACGTGTCAATGGCTGCAGATGCGTCGCAGAGGAAGGCTCTGAGATACCAACAGACCTTGGTAGGCCCTTTCTCCTCCTTCTTGTCTGTCTACCTGATCTGCTGTCTTGTGTGGCTGTTAATCACAATGTCTGCCGTTTACGTGTGTCAACCCCCTCCCTGGCTATCTGAATGTGTTTCTTGGTTTCTCCACCTACCTACCTGCTGCTGCTGCTGCTTTAGTCTCTTGACGACAGCCGGTCGCTCACTTGACTCTTCGGTACCGTCAATCATGATTTGGTTTTGTCCCCCCGGTGAGCCGTACGTCTGTAGGGTGTTTTAGATTTGACACACTTGTGTAGTTCATCGGACACCGCGTGGCTTTAGTCCACGTTGTGTGATGGTGTTTGATTTATGTGTGATGATTTTTTTTGTATTTGCTGGTTTTGAGCTGAGGTAGACCTGCGGTTGCCGCTATTTATCCACACCGTCAGAAACCTGGTTTGCCTTCTCTCGCCACAACGCCACACCTCTATTTAGCTTGTACAAGAGGTTTTTTTTAAAATAATTTATTTATAATTTTAAAAAAAGTTTCAGAAAAACAATAAAACATAAACATGACACAACCTCTAATTCTTATTTAGAGGTTCTCTAATGTCTGATTTATAATTTTATTTTATTTTTTTACATTTTTTTTACACATGCTTATTAAATGCGCGTGAGAGGAATACTTTTCGTTCCACCTGCTAGTTTGGTAGCAGAGTGAGACATCGTAACGCAATGCTCTCTTAACCTTTTTATCAAGGATCCTGTTTCCAAGCATGGAGACTATGCGCTGCCACCGCTTGGTTATGTTGTACCCATCACTTTACTAACATACATTAACCGGGGGCCGGGTGTCGCTGGCCAAATATGTCTTTTCTCCCTCTCTCGCCGTCTCTACCCACATAACCTTGGTTGTTTTCAAGCGTCGGTTGGATATAAATACCTATAAACAAGAAACCGGAGCAGACAGGTTCGGTGGATGTGTGGAGAGAGATGAAGTTGTGTCACCGTATCCACCCGTTCATCTGTTTAAATGTTCATCCTGGGGTCGGCTCGCGGTGGGGCGACCGCTGGAGTTTCACGTCCATTAAACTTTTCAACGGTTTGGTCTATTCTTAACAAACCATGTCGGCACTAATGACCAAGATCCAGAGTTGTTTTTCTCTTTTTCTATTCGAGGTGATTCGTGGAGCATCCCTGTTCAACATCACGTCAACACATTGCTAACGAATCGGGTGTTGGGGGAAAAAAATGAATTCAGAGCCGTTCCCTCTGAATTTTTCATAGCATTATCGCGAGAGCAAGATATGGAAAATGACACATTGGTGTAGGAGGTAATATAAGACAAGCTGGAGTGTGTGTGTGCGTGTGTGTGTGCGTGTGTGTGCTCTAGAGAAGACTGGATGAGCATGTGAGAGGAGGAGAGGTGAGAGAGTGTCAATACCATTCCTTTCAGTGTCTCTGGATGCTTGCCCAAGGCAAATCCCTAATCTCCAGCCCGTCCCCTGCCTCCCGGGAGGTGCAGGTCAGATATAAATAAGAAGCGTCCATTAATCACACCATCCACGGACCCAACGTCTCTGCACCCCAGCCACTTAGTCTTGTCGTGTATCCGGACGCTGGTGCTGTCATGGCGTTGATGAAGAAGATGGCAATGATGTGTGTGTGTGTGTGTGTGCACATGCATGTGTGCATGCGTGTGTGCATGTGTGTGCACGCATGCAAAATAAAAACAAAAACCCTCTAATGTGCTTGATGCATTTTATGTTCGTACGTCCTGGCAATTAAATAGTACTTAGCATGGTATAGCAGCTTACCCTATCCATGCTGTATACCAGAAGGATAGCTAAACAATAATGGTGCACTTAGAAACTTGTTCTTATTGACATCCTTGCTGTACCAAGACAGTGATATATTGTTGTTTTACTTTCTACTGACAAATGTAGTTATTTTAAATTGCTTTGGACAAAAGTGTCTGTAAATGTAAATGTAAATGCATGTGTGCAAGTATGCATGTGCACGCATATGGCGCATATAAAAAATATGCATGAAGTAGAGTGTATGGATGTGTGGGTGTAGAGCAGAGCTGCAGAAACCAAGCATCTCTATATCTGATTTGAATGGCACATGAAAAGAGGGGCAATGTGGAGACGAGGCTCCTGGTTAGGATGACCATCGACATTGAAGACTATTAGGGGTTTATTCGCACGAAGCGCTAGGCTGTGCTAGCATTGGAACGAGGTGTCCCCCCCTTCCTTCCGGTTTACTGTCCTGCGTATAGACGGCGTTGTCTAAAACAACACCATGCAATAACCACAGACGTTGAGCATTTATATGGCCCTGTATGGTTAAACTTGGATTATCACCTTTTTGCCTACTTTTAAATAATGCAAACTCATTGTGTCCTCTCCCCACTATTAGAAGGAGTTTCCCCTTGCCCATGTGATGATTTAGGGTAAAGGGATGCAATCAAATTCTAATTCTAACATAATTTAATGCATAATAAATATTCTGCATTACCATGCAAATAACACACAAAATAACACACAAAATAACACACAAAATAACACACCAAATAACACACTAAATAACACACCAAATAACACACCAAATAACACACTAAATAGGCTGCACTTGATGAGGAATTGTGTGTTGTTTTATGTTTTATGGCGGTTGTGTTAATCCCTCCCAGGTAATTCCCAGGTCACACAGCTGTGCGCGTGTGTGTAATAGCCTACATGTATCAATGAGTTCCTGGATGTGTTTGTGTATTGGTTTTACTGGGAAGCCAGTATAGGCGAGGAGATGAGGAGAAGGAAATCTGTCAGAATGTCTACAGGGATGAACCTGATCTTCGAGCTCTCGCGTTTTACAGCCTAATAAAAAGGCTATACACACAGGAACGCCAGGGCTGTAAAGCAAATGTGTATATGATGTTTATATATATGATTAATAATGTCGAATGATGAACTAATCAATCAATGGTTGTCATGAATGAATGGCAGGGCTTTTGGTATTGCAATAGGGTATCGATAGCTCGCTGTTGTCCTATTATGTAAAGGTTAAACTCCTCCATCTGTCTGTAGTGCGGGGCTCCTGGGAGAGATGACCCGATAGAGAGACAAACAGAATGATAGAGGGAGAGAGAGAGAGAGAGAGAGAGGTGTGGAGAAGTGTGTCAGTGAACATTGGGGCACACTGGTGCTAAAATTATCCCCGAGTAAGGTTTCACCTCCGGGGGGGACGGTGGTGGGATGGACGGCGTCCAAGGGGAGAGGGGAGGAGGTGAGTGGGAGGAGGGGGGGGTTTGAGAGAGAAAGTTTCAGGGGAAAGAGTGAGAGAAAGGTGGAAAGGTAAACACACATAGGTCAAAGGTGAGATTCATTGAGAAGGGAAGTTGATCACGCGGATGCCTCTGTGTGCCGTCAGAGGGGATGAGGAAGAGGTTTACGGGTGACAGTTGTAGACCAGGAAGTTGTACTAGAGGAGACAGTTGTAAATCCATCTATTCACAAAAACACTTTGCATCTGCAGTTTCAAATCAGGTTTGCGTTTCACAGTTTTACATTGAGGAATGATTTGACCATTTTAGACCAGAACCAAGTTTCCACTATGTTTTTGTTTATCTGTGAACCACGGCCAATGTGAAACAATTTCAACTCCCCAACACAGTGTGGAACCCAGCAGACCCAAACCCATTATGTTGCGGTTTCCAATGTTCAATCAGTAAATCAAAACCACTCAGTGCTAAATCCGTATTGTATATCATGGATACGACACATCAATCCCCCTTCAAGAACCTCCCTGATCCCTGAACTGGAGGTCTGGCATCTGCTGGGTCGGCTGACTGGCAGGACGGAGAATCTCCTGCACAGAATTAAGAGCTGCTGACAACTTATTGTCAAGCTTCAAGTGTCTGCATTAACCTCCTGTCCTTTCCCTTCCGTCCGTCTCTTAGCCTGTGTGTGTGTGTGTGTATGTGTGTGCGCATGCCAATACATGCATGTGTGTGTATGTATATATGAGAGCATGTTGTAGCTATGTCTATTTTTTTCTTTGCATGAGTGTGCAAATGTGTGTGTATGTGTGTGTGTGTAAATTCATGCGGTATATTACAGTAGTCATACCTGTCAGTCACTAAGAAACCTGGAGCAGGCAGGTAGTCTGCCTGCGTGTCACATTGAAAGGCTCCAAAAGACAAGGAAGGAGAGAGAGAGAGAGAGAGAGAGAGAGAGAGAGAGAGAGAGAGAGAGAGAGAGAGAGAGAGAGAGAGAGAGAGAGAGAATGACAGTATATTAGGAGAGATATTTTGAAGAAAAGGGGAAAGACAAGAGAACAGCATAGGAAAGATGAGAGAACGCATCAACACTTTTGAGACAGTTTTGAATATAGACCAAATTCTGGTAAGGTATATACACTTTTATTCCTTTATATACTGAACAAAGAAGGGTACGGTTGCTTCTAACCATTTATGTAATATATACAATATTTCTATTGTATATATTATATTATCTATTATCTAATATTTATATCTATTATTTAGGCATTATTTCCAGAACTTGTATTGCTTTTTAAGATTGGATGTTGTAAAGATATATATTGATCCAGAACCATATATTGATAATAATGAAGATGACTAAATATATTTGGTTTCCATAGCAGTTTGATATCCCCAGTGGCTCGGTGTCTTAGAGTTAAACAATAACAAAGTTACACTGTTTGCTATGTTTGCTATGTTTGCTATGCTCATGGTGGTGTGGATGTGGGACAGTAATGAGAACACAAGATGTGTTTTATGAGGAACTGGAGGTACAAAGAGCTGTGTTGGTACCAGTGTGTTTGGTTCAGTATTAATGACAGTGTTTTGGAAACCTGCAGCTGTTTGTTTGTTTGTTTGTGTATGTGTTTAGGTATGTGTGTGTGTGTGTGTGTGTGTGTGTGTGTGTGTGTGTGTGTGGGAGGGGGGCTGAAGGGTTTTTTCTGGGGTTTCCTCATTGACGGGGGTCTTATTCCTTCCATCTATCTGTCAGTTAGGGGAGTCACGTTTAATCATTAACCTTGGCTGCAGGATTATACTGTTAAAAGGCTTGCCACACACACACACACACACACGCACGCACACATGCTCACACACATACACACACACACACACACACACACACACACACACACACACACACACACACACACACACACACACACTTTGACCACACAACACACAGGCCTTTTTTGCTCTCTTGCTTTCATAATGGACAAAGGAATGTGTTATTATTTTTTTTAATTAACTCTCAATGCCACACTGCCCTTCACCTTCTGCATCTATTACCAGCTCTCTCTCTCTCTCTCTCTCTCTCTCTCTCTCTCTTAATCTCTCTCATTCCTCTATTCTCTCTCTCTCTCTCTTATACTATATCACAGGCTTAAGAGCCTTTCTAATTCCTGTTATATTTGACATTCCCTTTTCAAGCGTTCGCACATAGTTTATTGCAATGTGCAATCTGACCTAGCAGAATAAAACAATGGAATAAATAGTAGCAGGTGTTGTATACACATTTTTGTACACAGTTTATTTGTGTGTGTGTGTGTGTGCAGATTTTACTCACACGTTTCCTGCTTTGGTTAAAACCTTTGGAAAAGAGCTGATTATCCAACAATTCCATTATCCAATAAGGTGAACCAACTGAAACGCTACTTTTTTGCACTATTTCTGTGTGCTGCTCATTCTACGTCCCATCATTCAATTCAATAGTGTACTCGCAAAATGAGCAGCATTTAGCAATTGTAATTACCACATATTAAACAACAACTTTCGGGTTTGTTTACTGGTTTTCCATAGGAAATTCTATTATCTGAAGCAATGATCTATGTTTGAAGTCAACCTTGCCCGGATCGGGTCTTTAAATGATGATGTTGTTCTCCTGCTGCTTATCCTTAATGACACAGATTCATGACTATTATGGTTAACTGAACTATTTTGTTTCCTAGATTGTGTTCATTACAAGCAAGGGATAATGATAAGATTAGATGCAACATTATTCATCACGGGAGGCAAATTCAGAATATTACAGCAGCAAAAAGAATAGTGCAAAACAAAAAACAAAAAGAGAAGGTAAAATACAAATAATAATAAGAATAGGAATCTATACATATATGTAGGTGTATATAAGCAATGTATATGCAATATACAGTATATGGTATTGTATATGTATTGTATTACATTGTATTCACAATGTACAAAACAAATCTAATAAAGTCTACAAAAAAATATTGACAGTAAAATGATGATAAATAATGATGGATAATGATTTAGAATTTCAATAAATCCAGCATATGGCAGAAGGGGTTCGATGAGTTAGCCAATCAAAAGCTTGTGTGAAGGGTGATACAGAAAGCATTGTGAAAGAGTAGTGGGAACGATACTGTAGCGGGAATCCACAGGGTGAGGATAAACTACGAGCACGACAACACACAACTGCAGCGTGTGAAAGCTTAACTAAATGAACGTCACTGATGTCTTAATTTGTAAGCGTTCCCTGAGTAATGGACACGCAGGCCTGCAGGGGTGACGTAAGGCAAATAGTGGCTGAAAGATGAATGTGGAGCAATGCGGTGAGAATGTATCAAGGCTTTTCAACATCTCTCTCACGCTGTCCGCCACCAGTGACCCTTCTAATCATTCTCTGTGATCAGCCCACAGGTATTTTAACAGGGCAGGGTGGTGTTTCAGGTCCCTGGAGACTATGTTAGGTTGGTAGTGTCTAGTGCTGGGCTGTTGAAAGACATGAATTATAAGAGAGAAAGTTGCTGAGGGAAAAACACAACATGTTAAAGATACCTCATGAGGAACAGGTAAAGTCGTAATACATTTGTTAAATTAGTTTAGGTTTTGCCTGACAGGTTTTCTACTTTTATACTATATTGAGTTAATTAAGTAAATTAATATGACTTTTTGAATATATTTTGTTTGCAGTTTTATGTAATAGAGATTTTGAAATAACAAGTGTGTTAATATTACAATATTAATATGTGTCATTTAGACAATTGCATCATTCAAATGTTGAAAAGTGTGTATGTGTGTGTGTACAAATATATAAACAAAAGAGGGGAAAATATTAAAGGTTTTATAAAACTTTAATTGTATCAATAATACTAATAGTGCGTTTTGCATTCGGCAATCACACCCAACATTATATTGTATCAGGTCTGATATCCAACATTGTCAGAACAATTTAATAAATAACTACTACTACAAGTAATCAGTATGTACAGTAATATTATTAATAGGCATTATTATAATGAATACCCATTATTATGATTACTATTATGATTACTATTATGATTACTATTATGACTATTATTATTATTATTATTATTATTATTATTATTATTATTATTATTATTATTATTATTATTATTATTATTATATTAACAATAACACATGACAAGGGATGTTGTGCATAATGATTAGCAGGGCTGAGGCCTGCTGTTGGAGTTAGAAACTTTCTTCAAGAGCCCTTGACAGTGTGAATGCAAAGCACCTGCTCTGTGTCCATGTATTAATTATACACCTCTATATCGGTCAGCTCGCCATGTGACTGCACTTCCTCAGCTAGTCCAACTGTATATATATGTATGTAGCTGCAGAGAGCTCTGTTGCAAAACATATATTGTCAAGTTTTCTCAGGATAATACTTAACATTAACAACTAGGAAGCAAAATGCAGCATAACATATTTGGCACAATAATAATAATAATAATAATAATAATCTAATTGTGTACCATTTATAATAACAACTACTACTACTACTACTACAAATAACAACAACTACTACTACTGCTACTACTATCCATAATAATAATGAATAATACCTAATATAATACTAATACTAATAATACCAATACTAATAATAATAATAACAACAATGATAACAACGATAATATTATTATTATTATTATTATTAATGTTTATATTTGTATTATTATTATGATCAAAAACTGATACTGTAATCCCGAGAAACGAAATACAATAGTATCAGAGTAAAAAAGAAAAATAGTAAAGCTGAATGTTTTCATCATAAAAAATGCAATTTTACTACAAAAAATTTAAACGAGAATGAGAAAATTGCAACAATATAAATATTGCGTCTCAGGAGTGACTTTAATAATACCAAATCTATTAGCTTCCTATTTCTTGCCTCACTGGGAACTGATAGTTGTAATACATTGCGGTAATGTAGCTTAAAGCGAGTGCCTTCAGCATAATCAGAGCAAGCTTCAAGAAACGCATCAGAGGAACTCGGCGAACGTTGGAGTAATGGAACCGTCAGGTGGCTGATCTATAACTGGGATCCAGTGGGTCTCTTGTTCCCGGCGACTGGTCTGGTTCCCAGCTCCCTGTATGATTTACCTCCCTGCTTAGCCGTGGCCGTGCGCTGCTGGGAGGGGCATGTAGTCCTCAGGGCTTCAGTTGCACATTATATCTGATCTTCTGGGTTTATAGCAGGCCAGCGTAGTGTAAGGGGATCGCCCTGTAAGGTGACGGATATCAGCTTGTTTGTGAGCGTGTGTGTGTGTGTATGTATGTGTGTAAATGTATAGGTGAGGATATCAGCTTGATTGTCAATTTGTGTATGCATATGCTTGTGTGTGTGTGTGTGTGTGTGCATGTGCATGTGTGTGTGTGTGCAGGAAAGGGAAGGTGTGGAATGTTCTCCGTTCAGGATCCCTTCCTCTGGCTACTTTGGCCTCCCTCCAGCCTCTGGCTCTTCGGGAGGGGTTTTTCCGATCTGTATGCCCGTTTTGTCTATTTCTGTCTGCCAGGGGATTCAGGTTGATGTGTATCCCTTACGCACACGCCGCACATTCCCTGTCTCTTTCTCGTGTGGCCCAAGACTCACAGCTCTGTGTCCAGGTTGCTCCACACTCTAGGTGGTCAGACACCTGACCTTTCCCCTCTCAATCTCTCTCTCTCTCTCTCTCTCTCTCTCTCTCTCTCTCTATCGATCTCTCTCTCCACCTCTCTCTCTCTCTCTGTGCCTATCACTCTCTATCTCTGCCCTCTCTTTCTATCTCTCTCTCCCTCACTCTCATCTCCCATCTCATTGTTCTCTGATTAACACGATTTGCTAAATGCCTATGTTATCCTCCTGTGTTACACCTTCAGACCCAGTATAGCATTATGGGTAATGTAGTCTTTCCCACCCCTGCTTAGCTGTACGGAGAGTACAGGGAACAATTGGGCAGCTTTGCCAGACGGGAGGCGGCACGCCTGCTGACAGAGAGACAATGGAGGAGACACGCGGGAGACAACAATATGGCAACCGGCCGCAAAGACCACGGCCGACGACATCACCACACCCACGACCACCACCACCAGCAGCACCCCCCCACGCTGGACTCTCATCTGAGCCACACGTCCTCCACCCAGAAGCCCCGGCCCTACTCCAAATGCCAAGGTGACCCACTGTAGTGGTCGTCGTCCTCCCAAGGTCAATGACGAGTCTCTGGGTAATATCATAAATAATGTTGTCTTTTGAAGGATTAAATGTCATTTGAGCGGATTGTGAAGAAGCTCATTGTGCCCTGAATCCTGAAGAAGAACGGCTCGCAGGAGGTAATAGTTTTCGGGTTTGTGTCTGTGTGATAAGTTCCCTCTGGGTTGTATGGGCATTAGAGAGACAGAAACAAGGTTGTGATGAAGGTCATGGTGTGGGAGCTGAGCCAGATGAACAGCTCTAAGGAGAACACAGACTAGAGGTAGAACTCGGCAGTACACAGAGTACAAAATCATTTTCAGTAAATATCCATGGGATGATTCATAATAAATCATTCAAGCTTAAACCTGACCACTAAAAATGTCTACAGAGAAAACACATCATTATACAGACATGCGAACACACACACACACACACACACACACACACACACACACACACAAATGCGTGTGTTTGTGTGTCCCAGACTGTTTGGCTCGTGTGCGGCGGCAGATAGTGAACAAGATGGGGGACGACTGGATCTTCCTGGTTATGCTGGGCCTGACGATGGCGCTGGTCAGCTGGACTATGGACTACACCAGCGCCAAGAGCCTACAAGGTACACCACAGCAGCGCTGCATTCAGGCCAACACCGGGACACTCAGTAAATCCATCAAAACATTCATTTATTCAGGGAGAGAAACACATCAATAAGTGAATGAGTGTTCCCTGATTACGACGTTACAAGTAGTTAGAATGTTAATTTTAAATGCGTAACAGATAAAGAATAAATATAAAGACATTAAAACACAAGTAAGTCATGGCGGTTCAAATAATAATACATTAATAACAATGTATATATGAGATGAAAGACAAACTGTATCTTTGCTGAATCTAGAATCTTCTCGGGGATTTCTCTTTTAAGCTGCAGCACGCAATGAGTTAGAGAGAGTGAGACACAGAGAGAGAGAGAGAGAGAGAGAGAGGCATTTCCTAGAGCTGGTAGGAAGGTCATCTGTATTCAAGGGCAAGCAAACTGGATTATGTCTCCCTGGTAAAACATGCTTTACAAGCTGTTGTAAGCACTATCGAATCGCTCTTCCTCAAGAATCACAACTCAACATTTATAACTGGAGTTTTAGATATGATTAAAAAGTGATGTACCTGCTTGCCCTAATAGCAACATGTAATCCATCTGCACTACCAACAGCAGCAATTAGAAAGAGTTGACTTTGATGTCCTTTCCCTCACAAAGATATTAGCGTGATGCAAAAACCCCAAGTAAAGTATTATCCAATTGGTCCTGGAGGGACATACATATTCAATACAGCAGATGTTCAGGGGAGCCAACTTTGTCCTTCTCTTCTACTTTGAACATGAATAATTTGTGCCCTTTTGGATGTAAAAATGCATTTCTGTCTTCCCTCTCATGGCTGTGTTGGGTGTGTGTTGTGTGTGTGTGTGTGTGTGTGTGTGTGTGTGTGTGTGTGGCCTCACGGCGACCCCTCCTACCCAGCCTATAAGTGGGTTCACGGGGAGCTGCGGGGGAACGTGGCGCTGCAGTACCTGGCCTGGGTATCGTATCCCATGATCCTTGTCACCTTTGCCTCACTCTTCTGCCACCTGGTCGCCCCGCAGGCCATCGGTAGGACATCAAGCGGGAGAGATAGAGAGATACGTCATTATTTGTCACATGCTCATACACAGACTGTACTTTGCAGCTTGCAGTAAAGATGGTGTAAAAAAAAAAAGGAGAAAAAAGAAAGAAAAAATGCTAAGCGTGAAACGCAGCAAGGCAGCTACACAGCAGCCACACAGCCGTGCCACGCCCCATACATACTGGGTTCCATCCCCAACGTCCTTGAGCCTAAAGATGCCCTAACCTAACCCCCTAGTACTGGCTACTCAATTTCCTGTATCTGAATTCACCGTAAGTCACTTTGGATGAAAGCGTCTGCCGAAGGACTAAAAATTGGTAAATAAAAGTAAAATAGTACAGCTCTCGTCCTTCTCTTTTCTCTCCTTTCATTATCGCATGTATCATGTTCACACCTCCCTCTTTTTTTTAAATTGCTTTTTTTGTATATAGTTTGTGTAGTTTGAGAATAGGCCCACCGCTTTCGTCTAGATTTCCCACTCCGGGAAGTCGTTCATTATTCATGCCGTTTAGTGTTATCTGATCCTTGTTCTTTCTCTTTTTTTCCCCTCTTTTAACGGTCTTCCACCCCTTTGTTGTTTTGTGTGTTTGTCCCTCCAGGCTCTGGTATCCCGGAGCTGAAGACCATCCTGAGGGGGGTGGTGCTGAAGGAGTACCTGACCCTGAAGGCCTTTGTGGCTAAAGTCATCGGCCTCACGGCGGGCCTTGGCAGTGGTATGCCAGTGGGGAAAGAGGTGGGGAGACACACGTTACATAATCTTTATTACACGGCTCTGTTGAGTACTTAGTTCTGATTGGTCAATCACAGCATTCTGTTATTTCTGAATAGCAGACCGTCGCTATGGACGCAGTTCTCCAACCGTAGAACTGTTTACTGACTATTTATTTTTAGCGGAAGTAATAAAATCATTTTTAAATCAATAAAATAATTTGTTGTTGACCCTGACAGCACTTTATTTCGCAATAACTTATAATAACATACTTTAACTTAATACATGGTCATTCTGTACAGTGACACTTATGACAAGGCAAGAGTCATCTATGTAGAAACACTCAACAACTCTCTCATGTTTACCTGTTTTACCTCTAACTCTCTCTGTCTTTCTCCTGATCTTTCTTTCTTTCTTTCTTTTTTTCTTTCTTTCTTTCTTTCTTTCTTTCTTTCTTTCTTTCTTTCTTTCTTTCTTTCTTTCTTTC
>JAOPHQ010001721.1:205000-290328 GCA_030340625.1 Merluccius polli | reverse complement strand
CTAACTTTGCACTTTAGAACAGCCAGATAGAAGCTAGTGGGGAGGCTACCGTCTTTGAGGCTAAAACGGCCGAATAGACTTTCCAACTCAGGTGAAGGTTGATAGCAGGGCCAGATTATCCATAAGGGCACTTGGGCCCAGTGCCCAGGGGCACCAAGCACTCGGGGGGCACCACAAGCTTAAAAATAAAAAAAAAATCTTTTTTTTTTTT
The DNA here is from genome assembly GCA_030340625.1 of Merluccius polli. Classification (NCBI taxonomy): domain Eukaryota; kingdom Metazoa; phylum Chordata; class Actinopteri; order Gadiformes; family Merlucciidae; genus Merluccius; species Merluccius polli. The sequence goes on along the minus strand of JAOPHQ010001721.1, from coordinate 290,117 downwards.
TAATGTCATGTTTTTGAAACTGTTAAAAGGCCATACATAACTCGTCATGAACATTACTTTAATAATAAAAACAATTATAATAATTAACATATGATACAAATGATACACCACTCTGCCCTCTAGTGGGTGGAATGCCGCCACTGCCCCAACATGGACAGATGGGGGGGGGGGGGGGTGGGGGGGTGCACCTGTGCTATAGTGCCCAGGGGCACCACATTGTCTTAATAGCGGGCCTGGTTGATAGTAGTTAATGATAGCATTCTCATGTTATAAGGCAATGATAGGCATACATGAGGAATTAATAAAAAACTACTTTTTTATGTTTTTCCATTTTGTTTAATGCCTATTTGGGTGCTATACAGATACAGATTATTATCACATTCTTGGAAGTAATTGGTAAATTAGTAACCGTTTGCACCTCAAACAATTGTTATTTATAATAGTATCCAGTTAAGGTATATTTGATTGAAGATATTTTTTTATTCAAATGATGCTTTTTCATTGTTTGTTCAAGAAGAAAAACCTCAGTATTGAGCCATTCACAGCAAACCTGTGTTGAGATTCTTTACTTATTTTGTTTGACTATTTGAATGAAGGCCAAGCATTAAAATGTCAAGGACAGACCTTGGAGAAGACATTCAGACCCTATCAAAAATGCTCACAATCGCATTCATTCTCAAATTGGCCTTGAGTGACATATTTATTATGTTTATCAAATGACAAAATGTTCAGATAAAACAGATTTAAGCAATTTGATCACAGGTGGGATGACATTTATTTTTTGTTTACATTACTGTATTTTAAACAGACATTGAACTGCAAAAACCACCCATGTGAGGTGTTCATTGAGGAAGAAGGGCCGCCGACGACAGGAAACGCTTTAACTCACTTTATTTGTTTAGCTTTAGTTATATTAATCTACGTAACAATGAGGGGTATAGTAAAAGTCACGCCGCGTGGAGAGACCCCAGAGCTTTGCATCCGTCCGAATGCGCTGCCCTCGAGATTCTGACCCTCACCGGATCTTTCGCCCGGAAGTCTCTGCGCAGGAGGCGTGGCCTCCATGACGCACAATGGGCTAGCGTTGAGCGCCCGCCCCCAGTGTATTATGTATGCCGCCACCTTGTGTTGAGGTGCAGTTAATACAACTTGTATATTTATTTCTACTCCTTTGTGGCTATGTGTAGATATTACAGCCTGCTGATACATATGTTATTATTTATTCTCAACATGGTATGAAAATTGGTATCAAGAATTGTGTACATTCATCATGTTGTATCGAAGTTCTGGTATTGTGACATCCCTAATACACAGGGTTCGAGTTAGGTGGGAACCAGTGGGGAGCTGAGCTCCCATAAAAAGAGGGTCTGGCTCCCATGAAAGCAGCAAACTCAAACATCTGTGGGGGTCTCTGAAAATACAGTATAGTCTAAAATTTCAATTATAAATAAAGCTATTTTCCCTAACACATATAGAGTAATATTGACATAAAATATAAATAGCATCACATGACGAAGAGGAGTAATACAGTAGCCTAAGCATGTAGTAAAAGCATCGTGATGGCGCGTGGCTGCACTACCAATCCACTATGCGTGCAAAACTATCAATTCGAGCGAATAACGTCACCACTGTAAAAGGGGTTTTTCGGCATGCAATGACACCGATACCAAACCAGAAACAGACTACGTGCCACGAGCCTCAATGCGCTGCTGTTTGTGGATCTAAATGGACCCCCTTTAGAGAAATTTGATCCAATGCATACGTTACAGTCAGGGGCTGGACTGGGCCATCTGGCATTGCCCGGTGGGCCGATGCACATCTTTGGGCCGGCCCAGGACTGTCATAAAAAAAATAGAAATGTAATTGTCCCAACCGGAGGCGGTGTATTACCGGGGTGGGTTATGATCGCGCACCCCCCCCCCCCCCCCCCCCCTCCACATATGGGCTCCCACAAAGATGGAATCATAACTCAAACCCTGCAAATACATACATACAGTACACATGTGTGTGTGTGTGTATATATATATATACATATATATTGTAGCAGATACTATTGAATGCATTCTATAGCTTACATTTCATCATGTCTATTCAAAATTATTATTATAAGTTTTTACGTACCTTTAAACTGTTTAATTTTCATTAACATCAAGTATACGTCAAATTAAAATAATAACTTTACCTCACTAGATGTTCAAGGGGATAATCAAGAAGAAGCATCTCATCAGGGAGACACCTGTCAAAGTTTTTTCCATTTTACGACTCCTTGGGATCAGCTCTTTATGGCAAAGACCGACCCACACTCAAAACTACCCGCTGCCTTCTCTGAAAGCATAGATCCCACTATATCGACGTACCTCCACAAGAAGCAGGAAGCAGCACAGATGGGTTGCAGTCCCTTTGCAGCACTCTTCTGCAAGGTAGACCTCCTATCCTCATCTGTGAGTTTCAGCCCTCTTCCAACATTGCTCCAGCAGAAAGGTGTTAAAGCTAAAGACATCAAAGAGTGGAAACATTCAGTGCAGCAGGCCTTCGCACAGGTCTTGTCCGGATTCAAAACTCTGAGGCTTCAGCCTCCACTACCAGCATGGGAAGAGTTTTGAAGCGCAGATCAGAGAGGTGGTGGTAGACAAGGCTGTGGAAGTCATCTCTGATAAAGCTGAAGGTGCCTTGTCAGTGATTGGCTTTGTGGATGATGTGACCAGACTGGAGCCCACTTGTAATGAGCTCATGAGTAAGATTGAGAAAAGGGTTTCTCAGGGAGAATACAAGCATTACACATGAAGTCATGATATCCAAAGTCATTTATCAATTCCTCTGTCAAGATGGCCTTGCTGACCAATTGAAAGATGTATACCCAGAACTGAAAAATAGCATTTCAAGATAAAATGATCTTACATGGCTTACAACACGAGATTTTGGAAGCAGCTAATCTGGTTGTTAGCAGAGCGCTTGCAGTAAAACAGCGGAAGTTCCAGTTGGACGACTCTCTTCTCCAGTTTTTTGAAGGATGAGGATGAGGAAAACCTCACAAAAAATGTCTTCACATCTAATGGAATTCATGCAGCAGTTGAGAGAGTTGCTACAGGCCTGAACATCCTGGCTGTTTCAGACAACACTCTGACTGAGGCTCAAGATCAACTGAAACAAGTACTGATCTCTCAGTACATTGATGTCGAAGATGGTAACGTCTTGAAGAATCCACAGTGGCAAAACCTGGTCAAATGTTTGGAAAAAGGCACCAATACTCCCTCAAAGAAGTTTGCTATTACACTGTCTAGTGCTGGTCAACCTGAGAGAGTAACAGTTGCTGGCTATAAGGATAGTGTAATACCAGTCTCCAAAAAAATTGAAGAGCACCTTTACAAGTATTCCCAAGTTGATGAAGCGTTTCCGGTAAAGTCTGACTGTATTGTCAGATATATTGAAACTCAGAGTAAAACTGGGATTTACAAAGTGAAGGACACAGTGGAAAATGTATTTTGGAAAGGAGTCTTTTAACTTCATAGGTCCTAGAGAAGATGTCATGAATTGCCAAAGTATGTTCGATGCCTTGATGTCGTCAGTGTACTTTGAGGAATATCAACTCTCCAAGCCTGGAGCTAAAGAGTTCTTTCAGGAAAATGAAGCTATGTATGTTTCTGCATTAAGGAACAATACCGGTTGCTTGGTCCAGTTGATGGATGAGTCTGGTAGTGGACAAAATGACCTGCACCCCTCAAAGCCCATATACCAACTTCAAACATCTGATGGCATTGATATAGTTGTTTGTAAGGATGATCTATGTAGCTACCCAGTAGATGCAGTGGTAATCATTCTAATGAGAACTTGAAACTTGATGGAGGTATCGCAGGAGCATTTGCAGCGGCTGCTGGCTCTTGCTTGCAGGAGGAATGTAACACAATCCTTCTCCAGAGAGGGGCAGCTGAAGCCAGGAGACAGTGTCATTACTGGTGCAGGGGGGCAGCTTCATTGCAAAAAAAGTGATCCACGTGGTGGGGGCCCCAGTATGATCAATCTAACCACCAGAGGACGGTGGGGCCAGCTGAGAAGAGCTGTTAAAGGAAGTCTAGAACTTGCAGAGATGAATGGCTGTCTCTCTCTGGCCATATCTGCCATTTGCGCCAACATGGGGTTCCCACTCAACCTGTGTGCCGACACCATCATCAAGGCGATGAAGGAACATTGTGATGACCGGTTTGGTGAAAACACCCTGAAGCAGATCCATTTTGTGAGCACTAATGATCGTGCTGTTCATGCTTTGGAGACCGCTGTGAGAGACAAGTTTGGAAACCATGGAATCACTTATTCACAACAGAGTGGTCCTGATAAACAGAAGACAAAACATCAACCAAACTCTTCCAAACTACTGAAGACCAATGTGGGATTGAGCATACAATTAGTGGAAGGGAATATTCAAGATGCTACGGTAATTGTTTATTTTCTATACAAATCCCACAAGCTAATTTATATGAGAATTATGAATTTCTCAATAGAGAAAATGACAAACATACAAGGTGACGTAGAATGGATAACATTCTGGTGTCATATTTTCAGACAGAAGTGATTGTGAATGTTGTGGGAACAGAACTTGATCTGGGAAAGGGAGCCGTTTCCAAGGCTGTCCTTGGAGCAGCAGGACCACAACTTCAGCTGTTGGTCAGCGAAGAGAGGAAAACTGGGAACTTTGGTGATGTCATTGTTACGGGTGGCTGCAAACTGAAAAGCAACGTGGTTTTTCATGCAGTAGTCCCTCCTTGGGACAATCAGGGCAATGCTCACAAGGTAACACATTTGCCAACAGTGGTGGTGATTTCTATTTATTTACAGATTTCATGATGTGTGTGAAACTTGAAATGGAAATGCATCTGTGGTATATTTCAGATGCTGAGAGGGATTGTTGAGGACTGCTTGAACGAGGCACATAAACGTGGTCTCACCTCCATAACCTTCCCTGCCATTGGCACTGGAAACCTGGACTTCCCCAAAGACCTTGCAGCATCTGTAATGATAGAGGAAGTCCTGAAGTTTAAGAAACAGCCAAGTGGCTTGAAGACGGTCCGTCATCGTTGTCTATCCAAAAGACAGAGAGACAATTCAGGTAGAGAAAAAAACTACATATACAAAGTACACATGTGGATCAGGACTTTCAAAATAGTGGCAAGCTACACAATAAATTAAACTTAATTAGCTTTTGGATTGTCATGTGTCATTGATGGCAGATATTTTTGTGTCAACCTACAGGTTTTCAAAGATGAATTAAAGAAACGGCTCTCAACAACACAAAGTGTTCCAGCTCCTCTCAAGACCCAGTCAAGTAATTTCATCTTGTATTGTCATAATAATACCACCTTGACAAACTGATTGACTTATGCAAGGATTATATTCTTCTATAATCTGTATTATTGATAGATGGACGGACAAGATTCAACTCACGTTTCTCTCATTGAGTTGATTGTTTTTAACAGCTCATGTGATCATGCATTTTTTTCCACTATTTCACTATCATTTATATATATATATATATATCATATTTAATATGTTATGAGATATGAGATAAAGACGTGTTCTCTGCATGTGCATTGGAAACTGCTCGAGATTGTTTATCTTGTTTATAGTGATTGTTTTGTGTCACAAGGCCTCTTCTCCAAAGTCACCTCAGCTTCAGGGATGCATGAGATGACAATCGGACACGTGAGCGTACAGGTTTTGTCGGGGGACATCACCAAGGAGACCACTGATGTCATCGTCAACTCTTCCAACCCATCATTCGACCTCAAGACAGGTAAATAATAGGTGGTGTTAGGAGACATGCTTGGGTAGAATCACATGCTTCATCATATTACAACGATAATCTATTCCTCAGATAGCAAATATAGTTTTAAGAACATAAACATGGATGCAGATTTGTATTTATTAGTGTATTGTGTCTTTCTCATAGGAGTGTCCAAGGCCATTTTGGATGCAGCTGGTCCAACTGTAGAACACGAATGCACAATTCTAGGTAAGGACCTGTCAAAATGTTAAAAATACATTAGTTTTAACATGGTTTTAAGAGGTTGTATGTAAAATCCCAACCACAAGTTGTGTCGGGATGCCATCCCTCTACCGCAAATCAAATCCCAAAGGATCAATGTGTTTCATCACTACGCTTTCCAATAGTTCTATAACTTTTGAAGGACTACTGCAATCAATTTGAAACGTATAATATCATGCAGTAGTAGTATATTATAGCATTAATACAAATATGACAACAAAATAATACAACAATAACCGATTTGATCTATTGACATACATATGTGTATCTGTATTTTTTTCCAATGTTTATAAGGCATTGGATGAAACATTGAAAGGGTGGACTTGTGTTCGTGGACAAGTACAGTATTGCTATCGTTCAAGTATTTATGACCTGTCCAGAGTCGAGGTTTGAAATGACTTCTGTAAATTATTATGCAAGTGTTGGAGCTCTTTTAATTGTGGAGAGACAACACACATACACACACGGACACTATCTTCATCTATATATATATGGCTTTCCAAAAGTCACATTTATGCACACACACTCCTCACATTTTATTTTGATACACATTTAAACAGATAAAATATCATAAAATAAATAGATCTGTCATAAAAAGTAATTTTGAAATGTTTTGAGATGTAAGGTGCCAGTCAAAACCCACTGATCCACATTTAATGTTAAATATTTTTAATTATATTAATAGGTGGACAGCCCAATACAGGAATGATAATGACCAAACCAGGGAACCTGAAGTGTCAAAAGATTCTCCATTTGCCTGGACGCAATGACCCCCAGGATATCCAACTGGCTGTGGAAGCTGCTCTTGTATTGGTTGAACAAAACCGTTACACTTCTATCTCTTTTCCTGCTCTGGGTACAGGTGAGATGTAATCTGTCATCTGATGCTCAGGGACCAGTTGTAGGTAATATAAAAATCGTTTGTTAAGGATGTTAAGCCTGATTAGTATGCAATAGTATGTTACACTCCTATTACTTATCTACTACTAATAATTATAATAGTAACACAAATCTCATATTGTTCTCCTTAAGTACATTTTTACATGGTAAAACACATTTTTACAAAATGTTTTTAACATTGAATGACCATGCCAACACAATAATAATTAAAAGTTTTGGTTATTGCTGAAGGTAAAATATCTACTATGGTGTTATTTTAAGGGCAGGGTAATGCCCAGGCAGGCCAAGTGGCCGACGCCATGTTGGATGCAGTGGTGGACTTGGTGGCCCAGAGTGCTCAGAGTTGCCTGAAGGTGGTCCGCATCGTCATTTTCCAACCGGCCATGTTGAAGGACTTCCTCAGCAGAATGGAGAAGAAAGCAGGCTCCGACAAGCAGAATAGCAGTTTCTTTGGAAATATTCATGGAAAACTTAAAGGTGTTGTAGGTAAGATTTCAGAGTTGTAAAGAGAGAGAGCAGAGAAGAGGGGAAAAGAGCAACCAAACCAGCATCCCCTCCCTCTCTGCTCCCTCCCTACGTTTCTCCACCATTGAGAAGTGTTGCGTTTCACGCACCTGGGATTGAGTCTGGAGCAGTCTGAAATGTAAATTGCTCATAAATAAACTAAGCTATTAATAAACCATGCATCTCACAATCTTAATGACAATTGGGAATACTTAGGATGCAGAGTATTTTTAGAGTAACAGCTAAATGTTGTCATACATTTAGCTTACATAACCTTACAGTTGTCAAGTAATAGCATTTTAACTGTTGTGTTTTGATGTACCTGTTAATAATAATAATAGTAATAATAATAATAATAATTAATAATAATCATTTGTATTTTCTCAGCATATCTTAGTGGAGGAAATGCTGCCACAAAAGTGACGCCACAAAAAGACAAAAACCTTGTCTTGGATGAGCTACAAATCAAGTCTGCCTGTTTCCACATCTGTGGTAGTTCCCAGGCTCAAGTCAACAAGGCGATAACTTGGATCGATGAACTGATATCCAATGATTATGTTGAGACCCCCATTACAGACAGAATGATCCTCAACCTATCACATGCAGATTACCAGGACATTGGCGTCATTCAGAGCACCATGAACGTTAGCGTGAAGATCAATGACGAACGTACCAGTATTACCCTAGAGGGGCTCACCAAAAATGTGCATAAAGCCAACATTGAAATACAGAACATGTTGAAGAAAATCAGAGATGACGAGGACATCAGGAAGATTCTCGAATCAATTGAGTGGCAGTACCAGCTTCAGGGGGTTCAATTCCAGAGCTTTGACTCCACCACCAACTTCCTGCTTGAGCAAGCCAACCAAAACAACGAGCCTCGTGTAGATGTTGACATCCGGGGCCGAGTCTACACGGTCAATATGCCAGATGGACCTGCCACTGACGTCCAAGGCAACACCGTAGAAATCAGACGCCATGACATGCAGAAAGGTACATGTTTCCCAACTATTCGATGAACTGTGAAAACGTTATGGATGGTGGAGTGGAGGCTAGAACACTGATATATATTATTTGTGTAAAAATAAAATAAAAAGTACAACATTGAATCTGAGATTGAATACATCTCCAAAATAATGAATTTAATGTGAACTTACAGATCAAGATGCTATAAACTTGCCTCAGCACTGGGATCCAATGCCAAGTGGCTCTACATGTCACACTGTCCCCATCACGCCTGGGACACAAGAATACAATGATGTTGTACAACTCTTCCAGGCCACATGCCAACAAACTGTTATTAAGGTAAGAAAACATTGAATTGGTGAATAATAGACTACACCTTGAAGGGTCACTATGTTGCCCAGTCATCATTGAAGAAAATGTGCAACGACTCCCTACCTTGAATTAATTTATTTCTACGGTGAGAACATTAAAGACATTACAGCAATGAAAAATGATGTTAAGTTTTGAACCCTCAGATCGACAGGATTCAGAATGCCAGTTTGTGGAAGAGCCTTCAAATTAAAAAGCAGGACATGGACATGATGAACGGTCACCAGAACAACGAGAAGCGCCTCTTCCATGGAGCCTGCCACACCTCTATCACAGCTATCAACCAGCATGGCTTCAACAGGAGTTATGCAGGAAAGAATGGTGAGATACCACTTCAAATATGTGGAACATATTGCAAAAACTACACTCACTACTTGTTTCTGAAACAATAGTTATGGCAACATGCTATATACCAAGCTCTGCTGACACTAGCCACTCAAAGGAAAACCAAACCCTGAAACTACTTATTTTAGATGAAAAGTGATGTAGTGGGTAGGTAGTGACATGGATTGATCCTGGTCCAAAGGATCTTGGTCCAAAGGGCCAGGACTCAATTTGCCCTCTATTGGTATGAATGCTGTTGTTACTGGCAGTTTTGGGGTTACCAAGTAACGTCAATCGAATGTTTTGGCTATACCCCTCAAAAACTCTCTCAGCCTTGTGAAAACCTGAACAGCATATAGTCCCGCCCCTACATATTTCAAATGTTTCTCATTGTCTACCTGAAGTGTGTCAGAGGAGCTCAGACAGGGTGTGTTGTTTTCCTTTCAATTAAGATTCAGCACAGCTCAGTTTGCCAACTCATCACTATTTCTCCCATTTTCAGCTGCTTACTATGGCAACGGTTCATACTTCGCTGTCAACGCAAGTTATTCTGCCGACGATACTTATTCTAAGCCGGATGCTCAAGGGCAGAAGTGTATGTACCTGTGCCGTGTTCTGACAGGAGATTATACCACGGGAACCTCGGGCATGGTCGTACCACCAACCAAGAAATCCTCCATTTTGCAGTATGACAGTGTTGTCAATGATTTGAACAACATTCAAATGTTTATCATTTTCCGCGACACTCAAGCTTATCCTGAATATTTGATTACATTCAAGTAGGAGAACACACCTGATGACGCTCCTTTATATACTCAGTGAGAAATGCTGTGGAGGGGTAACTGTAGTATAATAGCTTATATGGTAACAATCAGCAATGTTTTTAACCAGCTTGTTTTTCACTGTCCTCATTTAATGTATGTACAATCAGCCATATCAACACACTAACTAGAATGTATATACAATTATACAACATTAGGTTTCAAAATCATAAAGAAATAAGCGTTATTCTCTGCTCTGAGACGCTGGGGGCGTAACATCTGCTCGGCTTTTAACATCTTGCCATCTCCAAAAAACGCATCTTCAACAACATCTACCTGTCACCTGTGTTGGAGGGCCCCAGCAAAAGCCGAGCAGATGTTACATGCTGCCATGATGGTGGCTCACTCTCTCTCTCTCTCTCTCTCTCGCTCTCTCTCTCTCTCGCAATTTTATAAGATTTGGTATGCTTATTTGTGCCCCTTTCTTTCTGTAAACATGAGAAACTTGAGAAAAATCCCTCTCTAAGTCTACGTCTAAAAATAAAATAAAGCACTCTATATTGTACTGCCTGGACTGTTCTTTTTTGTGTAACAGTTTTCGATAAAGTTAATTTTCATTCGTTTAGGATGTCTTGTCTTGTTTAACCCATTGCTTTAGTTTCAATCTCAGATGTCTAAGGTTGCATTCATTTATCACCCTGTTATGATGACCATGCCTAGACCATGATACACACATGACACATCTGTGTCTCTATACAGGTAGGCCTATAAACACAAGACACATCTAGGCTATGTCTCTATACAGGTAGGCCTATAAACACATGACACATCTAGGCTATGTCTCTATACAGGTAGGCCTATAAACACATGAAGTCTATGTCTCTATACAGGTAGGTCTATAAACACATGACACATCTAGGCTATGTCTCTATACAGGTAGGCCTATAAACACATGACACATCTAGGCTATGTCTATACAGGTAGGCCTATAAACACATGACACATCTAGGCCATGTCTCTATACAGGTAGGCCTATAAACACATGACACATATAGGCTGTCTCTATACAGGTAGACCTATAAACACATGACACATCTAGGCTATGTCTCTATACAGGTAGACCTATAAACACATGACACATCTAGGCTATGTCTCTATACAGGTAGACCTATAAACACATGACACATCTAGGCTATGTCTCTATACAGGTAGGCCTATAAACACATGACACATCTAGGCTATGTCTCTATACAGGTAGGTCTATAAACACATGACACATCTAGGCTATGTCTCTATACAGGTAGGCCTATAAACACATGACACATCTAGGCCATGTCTCTATACAGGTAGGCCTATAAAGGTAAACAACCAGATGAGCATGTTTTTGTAGACCCATCATCGTATTGTCACATTCACTAAACAGGACACAGCTTTATATTCAGCTATATTGATCTCAGCCTATGTAAAGTGTGTTTTCTCTGACGTGGCTCTGACTCAGACCGAAACCAAAAGTGAAGTGCAGAGGAAACGCCTTCAACGTGGGGAGGAAACCTTCAGTGGGTCAGATAGTCGCACGGCGATGGCCGACGCAGACGGGTTCCCTCTGGTCGTGGACCTGGAGGACAACAATGTCCCCAAACTGAAGAACAAACTGCTGAAATACTTTCAGAGCAAGAAACGGTCCAACGGTGGTGAATGCCAAATCCAGTATGAAGACGGGAGCGGGACGGCGACGCTACGTTTCAGGACGGAGGAAGGTAGTTACTTCCCCGTTGGGGTTGGACTCGGTTGTAAAACGTGTCGCTAAGCTGTGTTTTGTGCCTTTCATCCAGACAGGACGAGGGTTGTGGCTAAAGAAACCCACCAGCTGCTTCTGGAAGAAGGGCTGCTCAAAGTCACCGTGCGCTTGCCGGGGAAACGTCCGGTAAGTAGGCCACGCCATCGCGGAGATCCGGTTGCGTGAACCGGTTTCACCGCAACTACCTGACACGTGATTTCGTGATCTGTGTAAAACACGAACTGTGTGTGATGTCGTTTCGTAAACATTTCGTAAACATGACGCGCGCACACACACACAAAGCGGTGCATGTTATGGATGTGGGGGAGGGAGGGGAGGAGGGGAGAGAGGGGGGGGGGGGGGGAGGAAGGGAGGGGGGGGAGGCGAGGGAGGGAGGGAGGGCGGGCGAGGGAAGGGGAGGAGCTGGGGCGGAAAAGAAACCGAAACTTTGGGACCGTTGACTACCCACGTACCACTGCGGGAACATGTTTGCGTGTTGCTTGGCAATGGTCCCAGTCCCTGAGAGAGGGGGGGAGGGGAGGGAGGGAGATGGGGGGGGGGGGGGGTAGGGAGAGAGGGTGAGAGGGAGGGAGTCAGGACTCCTGGTGCCTCTACAAGGCCTCCATGCAACACAGGCCACTGTTAGATTCAAGGATGAGGAAGCAAGGAGGCAGGAAGCTGACATGGGCGACAAAGAAACCGTTAACTTCAAAGACACGCCTGCTGCCTGGAGGTCTGGTCATGTGATGTATTGTCTCTGACAGACTGAGCTCCTCACTCAGGATGAGCTACCCTCATTAAAACCACGGTAGCTCAACCTGACATGAGGTAAATGTAGATCAGAATGTGCTACTACATATATTAATGTGGTTAAAACATGGGTAGGTCAACCTGACATGAAGTAAATGTAGATCACAATGTGCTACTACATATATTAATGTGGTTAAAACATGGGTAGCTCAACCTGACATGAGGTAAATGTAGATCAGAATGTGCTACTACATATATTAATGTGGTTAAAACATGGGTAGGTCAACCTGACATGAAGTAAATGTAGATCACAATGTGCTACTACATATATTAATGTGGTTAAAACATGGGTAGGTCATCCTGACAGGAAAGGACAATATATCAGAAACCAACAATCAATAATCAATATTTGGAACCGATATACGTTTGGCAATATCTGCTGTCTTGCCTTCGAAACACAGCTCCGCTCACCAGAGCTGCTCAGTCCACAAATGCATTCCTCTGTGTGCCCGTCTGTGGCACAGTAGCCTCCAGTGTTACAGTAATAGGCTATTACTCGTGACGTGTAACCAATCAGATAGTGCTGTGGGCGGGACATTGCTTGAGACCACAGAGTGGTGAGTACAGACAGAGGCGGCTGCTTCAGAGCCAATGTAGCGCATTTTTAAATTATTTATTTAATTAATTCAATTTTTGGCAATCGGTTGAAAAAAATAAAAATAAATACTGATTCCAATAATTGTAAAAATGCTAAATATCAACTCCGATAATGGGCCAGGCCAATAATCAGTTGACCCCTAGTTTGTATCGTATCATGGACCGGTCTGTACCTTCTTCTGTAGATGCCGCATGCATTGTAATCCTTGTCGTCACGGTATCCAGACCGTAATCTTTGTGAGCCTGCTGTGGTTCGGTCTTCGCTAATACTACATAAGTAAATTCTGAAAATGGTAGTCTAGTAATACTGCATGAATAAACATCCCCATAAACATATTGGCAAACTTCCGTGCTGCATGTATACAAGCATTGCTACTTTATGCATTGAATGAGCTGAAAGTGCACAAGTAAACTCTGAACATAGTGGTTTAGTAATGGTAATACTGCATTTATAAACATAACCGTAAAACTATTTTTCCATGCAGCAATGCTTTATTACTTGAATGAGAGACGGTGAATGGCAGGAACACGCTGTTGCACATTTACCTGCTGCCGTCTCTGCTGTAAGATTTCCTCTTCGGCTCAGTAAGACTTGTTGAAGTTATAGTCCCCATTTGATCCGTAGATTGGTATTCATTGCTAGCAGCCATTCGCACAATCATGTGTAGCTCTTCAGGCTAACAACAACAGCTGAATCTCACAGAGCCAAACTCCAAGCTGGCCAGGGTGACTGTGCTGGGAGGGGAGGGCTGGGGGCACTGAGAAAGGTGGTATGGTCCATTGAGTCATTGACATGACTGAAAGGAACATTACCTTGTGCCAGTAAGTTAAAATGCTATGTATAAAATAAACATTTGTTTCGGTTATGGATTAGTCTTATGTTCTGAACAATACTCTTTGGCAGTTGACTACCACTGTCAGCAACAAACAAATCCACTCAGATGGACGTCCAGCTGAGGAGGAAATCCAGGTTGAGGCGGCAAGCAGGGAAGCGCCGGCAGAAGAGCCAGCTTTGTGTTCCACCTCGGCTGTTTTAGAGAACGTTCCCCAGGACATGAGCAAGGACTTCATGGAGATGTTGGTGGAGAACATCTGCAAGAAATTCCAATCCCCGATGAAAACCCAACATGAGTTCAGTTTGGAGATCCTCTCTGACCTGTGCTCTGCTGTGGTTACTTTCTCAAGTGGAAAAGGTTGTCATTACTGTGTGATTTTAAATATACATTACCTAAATATGAATTATAATGACTAAGCTATTTGGGTAGCACTTTAGGATAACTGCAACTTTGAAGCATTCATAAAGTAGTAATAAATAGTGTGAATTCATAATTTATAAAGCATTGTTCCTACATATGAATATTCATTAGTAAGCAATTCATAATCATAAGCATACGTTAATGATGATTACTTCAGGGAGTTTGAAAGCATTAATTAAGTATTTTTTGTGTGAGCTCATCTAAAGTAAGTACTATAAATGCCTTACTAATTACATTTATAAATGACATGTAAATGCTGGATTGATCAATTGAGGGGCAGCAATGAACAGCTCCACAATTGGAGCACTGAACACCACTGAGTTCCTATCCAGCCGCACATGCTTGAAGGCAAGAGACTCATACATTTTGAGTAAGGCATAGATAGTCCTCACTTTAGATGAGCTCACACAAAATACTTTACTAATTCTTTCCAACTACCTGAACTAATCATGAATTGCAGCATTGTTAAGTCTTTATAAAGCATTATTAACATGTAAATAGTTTGTAAATCATTACCATATATTTTATAAATTAGCCTATGAACCCTTGTAGCACTATATTTTCATGTATCATTTAGAACTGATTAAGAATTGCTTACTAATGAGTATTCATGTAGGAACTAATGTTTTATAAATTATTAATTTGATATGAACTCACTATTAACTACTACTTTATTAATGCCTCAACGTTGCATTTATTCTAAAGAAATAACGATATTTGTTATCGCTTGCATTATGCATGAGCTAATATGTAGGTCTGCTTTCTCTTCTCTATTCTACAACAGAAAATAATTCATTCATTACAAGCTGCCAGACAAACAGGACATTCCTGAGCAAGAACTTATCGGTCAGACCTCTGGAAGTCACAGCTAAAGTTAAAGTTGAAGATGTAGCAAACATCCACTCAGATGTCCTCCTGCTGTATTTTGAGAATGAAGGCTGGGAGGTTGAACAGATCACCAAAGATGAAGAGGAACAGTCTGCTGTCATCTCCTTTAAAATGGCTGCAGGTAGTTATTTTATTACTGAAAGGTTGTTAAGGGTAGTTAAATAGACATTAACCCGAACCCTTAATGGACGTAAATGTGTACATAAAATACAACACGTGAAAATACAGTGACAGATACAATTGAACACATTTTTTATCTTGCATTTCATAGTATGAATGCTGACTTTTATAAATTATTATTAAAATATAATACTTTAATCTCTTTCATTTGTATTACATAACATCAATTGTACGTCAAATTAAAATAATTATTTTTACCTCACTAGCTGTCCAAGAGATAATCAAGAAGAAACATCTTATCAGGACCAAACAGGTCAAAGTTTTTCCATTTTACGACTCCTTGGGATCAGCTCTTTATGGCAAAGACCGACCCACACTCAAACTTCCCGCTGCCTTCTCTGAAAGCATAGATCCCACTATATCGACGTACCTCCACAAGAAGCAGGAAGCAGCACAGATGGTTTGCAGTCCTTTTGCAGCACTCTTCTGCAAGGTTGACCTCCTATCCTCATCTGTGAGTTTCAGCCCTCTGCCAACATTGCTCCAGCAGAAAGGTGTTAAAGCCAAAGACATCAAAGTGTGGAAACATTCAGTGCAGCAGGCCTTCACACAGGTCTTGTCCAGATTCAAAACTCTGAGGCTTCAGCCTCCACTACCAGCATGGGAAGAGTTTGAGGCACAGATCAGAGAGGTGGTGGTAAACAAGGCTGTGGAAGTCATCCCTGATAAAGCTGAAGGTGTCTTGTCAGTGAGCGGCTTTGTGGATGATGTGACCAGACTGGAGCCCACTTGTACTGAGCTCATGAGTAAGATTGAGAAAAGTTTTCTCAGGAAGAATACAATCATTAGACATGAAGTCAAGATATCCAACATCATTTATCAATTCCTCTGTCAAGATGGCCTTGCTGACCAATTGAAAGGCAAATACCCAGAGCTGAAAATAGCATTTCAAGATAAAATGATCTTAAATGGCTTACAACACGAGGTTTCGGAAGCAGCTAATCTGGTTTTTAACAGAGCGCTTGCAGTAAAACGGCGGAAATTCAAGTTGGACGACTCTCTTCTCCAGTTTTTGAAGGATGAGGATGAGGAAAACCTTACAAAAAGTGTCTTCACATCTAACGGAATTCATGCAGCAGTTGAGAGAGTTGCTACAGGCCTGAACATCCTGGCTGTTTCAGACAACACTCTGACTGAGGCTCAAGGTCAAGTGAAACAAGTACTGATCTCTCAGTACATTGATGTCAAAGATTGTAACGTCTTGAAGAATCCACAGTGGCATGACCTGGTCAAATGTTTGGAAAAAGGCACCAATACTCCCTTGAAGAAGTTTGCTATTACAATGTCTAGTGCTGGTCAATTTCAGAGAGTTACAGTTGCTGGCTACAAGGATAGTGTAATACCAGTCTACAAAAAAATTGAAGAGCACCTTTACAAGTATTCCCAAGTTGATGAAACTGTTCCGGTAAAGTCTGCGTGTATTGTCAGATATATTGAAACTCAGCCTGGGTCAAACAAAGTGAAGGACACAGTTAAAATGCATTTTGGGAAGGAGTCTTTTAACTTCATAGGTCCTAGAGAAGATGTCATGAATTGCAAAAGTACGTTCAATGCCTTGATGTCTTCAGTGTGCTTTAAGGAATATCAACTCTCCAAGCCTGGGGCTAAAGAGTTCTTCCAGGAAAATGAAGCTATGTATGTTTCTACATTAATGAAAAATACCGGTTGCGTGGTCCAGTTGATGGATGAGTCTGCCAGTGGACAAAATGACCCGCACCCCTCAAAGCCCATATACCAACTTCAAACATCTGATGGCATTGATATAGTTGTTTGTAAGGCTGATCTATGTAGCTACCCAGTAGATGCAGTGGTAATCAATTCTAATGAGAACTTGAAACTTGATGGAGGTATCACAGGTGCATTTGCAGCGGCTGCTGGCTCTTGCTTGCAGGAGGAATGTAACACAATCCTCCAGAAAGGGCAGCTGAAGCCAGGAGACAGTGTTATTACTGGTGCAGGGGGACAGCTTTATTGCAAAAAAGTGATCCACATGGTGGGGCCCCAGTATGATCAATCTAACCACCAGAGGACGGTGGGGCAGCTGAGAAGAGCTGTTAAAGGAAGTCTAGAACTTGCTGAGAAGAATGGCTGTCTCTCTCTGGCCATATCTGCCATTAGCACCAACATGGGGTTCCCACTCAACCTGTGTGCCGACACCATCATCAAGGTGATGAAGGAACATTGTGATGACCAGTGTGGTGAAAACACCCTGAAGCAGATCCATTTTGTTAGCACTGATGACCGTGCTGTTCAGGCTTTGGAGACAGCTGTGAGAGACAAGTTTGGAAACCATGGAATCACTTCTCAACAGAGTGATTCTGACCAACTCCTCGAATCTCCACATCTGGAAATGAAGATACAAATAGTGGAAGGGAAGATTAAAGATGCTACGGTAATAATTTATTTTCTATCCAAATGTATATCTAAATTTTAAAATGTTGAGTCAAAAGTCCTGTCAGAGAATACATTTAAAAAAAATACCTTCTGTTCATTCATATTTTCAGACAGAAGTGATTGTGAATGTTGTGGGAACAGACCTTGATCTGGGAAAGGGAGCCATTTCCAAAGCTATCCTTCGTGCAGCAGGATCAAAACTTCAGATGTTGGTCAGTGAACAGAGGAAAACTGGGAATATTGGTGATGTCATCGTTACAGGTGGCTGCGATCTGAAAAGCAACGTGGTTTTTCATACAGTGGTTCCTTCTTGGGACAGCCAGGACAACACTCGAGAGGTAACACATTTGCTGACAGAGCTGATTTCTATTTATTGACAGATTTCATTATGTGTGCGTCTTACTTTTCAGCAAATGTCTATTAACCTTGAAATGAAAATGCATCTGTGATATATTTCAGATACTGAGAGGGATTGTTGAGGACTGCTTGAACAAGGCACAAAAACGTGGTCTTACTTCCATAACCTTCCCTGCCATTGGCACTGGAAACCTGGGCTTCCCCACAGACCTTGCAGCATCTGTAATGATAGAGGAAATCCTGAAGTTAAAGAAACAGCCAAGGGGCTTGAAGACGGTAGACATCGTTCTCTATCCAAAAGACAAAGAGACAATCCAGGTAGAATGACATATTTCATAAATAAAGTGATAATATAACATAATATTTACATTTTACAATATATATATATATATATATATATATATATATATATATATATAGTGTACAACCAACTTGACCACTGTGGAAATGGAAAATAAATAGTCCCCTGGTGTGGGTGAATTAACCATCGTCATCATCTCTTCTGGCTTAAAATAAATCCCTAAAAATCTCTCGGTTACCAATGGACCCAGACCGGTATCGTCCTTTTAAATATACATTGCATTCCACTTGCCATGTTCACATCACACCGCTCCACAGCATATTAGGAAAGCAGAAGGTTTTTTTTTCTCTCTTTTCTGGTTAGTTTCGTCATCTCTGGGCTAAGTAAGTTTAGCCTACTTTAGCGAACATATTAGTGGGTGTGTCACACGTATAATATGTTACACACGTCAATAACTTGACACTAGTTTAATGGTAATCTTAATATATCGGAGGGGCTCACAATGATCAGCCTCTTGGTTGAATGTAATAATTAATTTACTCTACTACTACTACTACTACTGATGTTGCTCTTGATTTCACCAACAATAAATAATCAGCTTCCATGCATGTCATTTTCTCATCTTTTTCTGCAACAAGACAGGGTCCATTAGTCAATTTAAACCAGCCATCACTGTTAGTACACATAGGGGTGCAAACATGTACTCGTGTACAAGTACTCGTCAAGCGAATCATACATTAATATTTTAATCAAAAATTGTTTTGTAGTCATTTTTACGAATACATTTTATATTATGTTAATATGTATATTGTACGTTTTAGAGCAGTATATATCATTAAATAGTCAGAAGTCTTTGCCGTTGTGTAGTTAGTGAATTGTTGTTGATAGGCTGTATAAAACAGGTTGGTCAATGTTTAATAGCTGGCCTGGGTAGGCGGAGTTCCCCACATGTTAGACAAGCTTTACAATTATGACGCCAGCAACGTCACGACATTAAAACTGAAAAGTTAATTTACAGTGGCATAGCTCTACTGTGGTGGTGTATTAAAATAATCACATCTAACTAAAACGTCACCTTTCAAGACTCCCCCAATGGATATAATGCTGTTTTGAAATGTATCCTGCTAGCTCTTTCAAAAGTAGTTTTAAAAGAAAAAAGCAGTTTAAAAGAAAAATAACTGTCTACAAAACGAGCCCTCGCTGGGATTTGGACCGTGTATTTGATTATAATTTTGGGGTATTTCCTGCATCCCGGGAACATATACACAGTACACATGTGAGTTAAGGCCTTCAAAATAGTGGCACGAGCCAGCGGATGGCAACAATGCAGGGTAAGATATGGAAAATCTGTCTATATGCGCAATTGACAATATAAACCTTATAAAAACAAGAATATAACCACTAATTGTCACCAACTGTATGTTTATTTAGCCAATGTGATATTGGCGAAATAAAGATATTTAGATATATAAAAATAGAAGATAGAAATAAAGATATTGGCCAATATCACATATTGATGGCAAGTAGCCATGGTATAACGATACAAACATGCCTCCTTAGATATTTAAGGTTGAGTATAGTTTGGTGATAATTCATAATTTATACTGATTAAACAACACTGTTTGTTTATTTTTCAATAAACACTTAATGAAGTTAGTTTCAACAGCAACAAAATCATACACATACACACTTGAAATGCAGTGCTTGGTGTAGCCAAACAAAAAAATAAAACTATTTGTCACAGAAAAATATAGCATAGTTACTGTTAAGTAGTAATCAAGAAGACAGATAAAGCAGGATACTGAATGTAACTATAACCTGCTATGGCTTCATTGTTGCCTATTTGATCTAATTCAATTTGTTTTCATACACACTTGAAATGCAGTACTTGATGTGTCCATACGGGAAAAAAACACTTTTTTTAGAATGTGTTTGTTAGAATAATTTAGTATTTAGTGATAAGTAATAATCTGACTCAACAAGACTCATGCTATCCAATTGATTCAACTTGATTCAGTTGTAGCCCATTCATCATTTTTATTAAAAAGGCTGCATTGATTAGCTTTTGGATTGTCATGTGTTGTATGACATTGTATGTCATTGACGGCAGATATCTTTGTGTCAACCAACAGGTTTTCAAAGATGAATTACAGAAACGGCTCCCAACAACACCAAGTGATCCAACTCCTACTCAGACCCAGTCAAGTAATGTCATGTTGTGTTATAATCATAATTATCATAATAAGTCATAATAATACCTCCCTGACACACTCATTGAGGAGGGTTCAGGAGTGGGGTCAGAAGACCCATGTAACTGCCGGTTCTCATGCAGCAGGGGCTCAAACTGCCGACCTAAGGATTGGAAGGCGAGCGCTGTAACCGCTAAATCTGCAGCCTATAACTGCAACCATTTGGGTCTGCGAATTATAGTGTTCTCTGCATGTGCATTGGGACCTGCTCAAGATTGTTTATCTTGTTCATAGTGATTGTTTTGTGTCACAAGGCCTCTTCTCCAAAGTCACCTCAGCTTCAGGGATGCATGAGATGACAATCGGACATGTGAGAGTACAGGTTTTGTCGGGGGACATCACCAAGGAGACCACTGATGTCATCATCAACTCTTCCAACCCATCATTCAACCACAAGAAAGGTAAATAATAGCTTGTGTTAGGAGACATGCTTGGGTAGAATCACATGCTTCATCATATTACAACGATAATCTATTCCTCAGATAGCAAACATAGTTTTAAGGACATAATCATGGATGCAGATTTGTATTTATTAGTGTATTTTGTCTTTCTTATAGGAGTGTCCAAGGCCATTTTGGATGCAGCTGGTCCAACTGTAGAACACGAATGCACAATTCTAGGTAAGGACCTGTCAAAATGTTCCAAAAAACATTAGTTTTAACATGGTTTTGAGAGGTTGTGCGTGTGGTTGGGATGCCATCCCGCTACTGCAAATCAAATCCCAAAGGATCAATGTGTTTCATCACTACGCTTTCCAATAATTTCATAACTTTGGGAGGACTAATGCAATAAAGTTGAAACGTACATATTGCTAATAATATCATGCAGTAGTCATATTATATAGTATCAATGCAAATATGACATTTAAATAATACAATAATACAACCACTGATTTGTTCTATTGTCATACAAATGTGTATCTGTATTATTTCCGATGGTTGCCAAAATTATAAGGCATTGGATGAAACATTGACAGGGTCGACTTGTGTACGTGGACAAGAACAGTATTGCTATCGTTCAAGTATTTATGACCTGTGCAGAGTCGACGATTGAAGTCACTTCTGTAAATTATTATGCAAGTGTTGGAGCTATTTTAATTGTGGAGAGACAACACACATACACACACACAAACACACACACTATCTTTATATCTCGTTTTCCAAAAGTCGCATTTATGCACACATACTTTCACATTTTATTTTGATACACATTTTAACATGAAATATCATACAATTAATAGAACTGTCTGAAATGTTTTGAGATGAAAGGTGTCAGTCAAAACCCACTGATTGCTGCGGATAATTTTTCTTCTTTCCATTTAATGTTAAATATTTAAATTATATTAATAGGTGGACAGCCCAATACAGGAATGATAATGACCAAACCAGGGAACCTGAAGTGTCAAAAGATTCTCCATTTGTCTGGATGCAATGACCCCCAGGATATCCAAAAGGCTGTGAAAGCTGCTCTTGTATTGGTTGAACAAAACCATTACATTTCTATCTCTTTTCCTGCTCTGGGTACAGGTGAGATGTAATTTGTCATCTGATGCTCAGGTACCAGTTGTAGGTAATGTAAAAATCGGTTGTTAAGGATGTTAAGACTGATTAGTATGTTACACTACTATTACTAGTCTACTACTTATAATTATAATAGTAATAACAATCTTTATCTCCTAAAGTACATTTTTACATGGTAAAACAAAGGGTTTTCCCTATTTACAAAATGTTTTTAATGTTGAATTACCAGGCCAACACAATAATAATTAAAAGTTTTGGTTATTGCTGAAGGTAAAATATCTACTATGGTGTTATTTTTAAGGGCAGGGTAATGCCCAGGCAGGCCAAGTGGCCGACGCCATGTTGGATGCAGTGGTGGACACGGTGGCCCAGAGTGCTCAGAGTTGCCTGAAGGTGGTCCGCATCGTCATTTTCCAACCGGCCATGATGAAGGACTTCCTCACCAGAATGGAGAAGAAAGCAGGCTCGGACAAGCAGAATTGCAGTTTGGTTGGAAAACTTTGGAAAGGTGTTGTAGGTAAGATTTCAGAGTTGTAAAGAGAGAGAGCAGATAAGAGGGGAAAAGAGCAACTTTTTGAAACTAAACAACCAAACCAACATCCCCTCCCTCTCTGCTCCCTCCCTACGTTTCTCCACCATTGAGAAGTGTTGCGTGTCACGCACCTGGGATTGAGCCGGGAGCAATCTGAAATGTAAATTGGCTCATAAATAAACTAAGCTATTAATAAACCATGCATCTCACAATCTTAATGACAATTGGGAATACTTACGATACAGAGAATTTTAATGTTTTTAATATTGCATTTTATGTGTGCATGTTCATTGTCAACAGCTAAATGTTGTCATAAACAGTGCCTGTTAATAATAATAATAATAATAATAATTTGTATTTTCTCAGCATATCTTAGTGGAGGAAGTGCTGCCAATAAAGTGGTGCCACAAAAAGACAAAGAGCTTGTCTTGGATGATCTGCAAATAAAGTCTGCCTGCTTCCACATCTGTGGTAGTTCCCAGGCTCAAGTCAACAAGGCGAAAACTTGGATCGATGAACTGATATCCAATGATTATGTTCAGACCCCCATTACAGACAGAATGATCCTCAACCTATCACATGCAGATTACAAGGACATTGGCGTCATTCAGAGCACCATGAACGTTTGCGTGAAGATCAATGCCGAACGTACCTGTATTACCCTAGAGGGGATCGCCAAATATGTGCATAAAGCCACCACTGAAATACAGAAGATGTTGAAGAAAGTCAGAGATGACGATGAGATCAGGAAGATTCTCGAATCAATTCAGTGGCAGTACCAGCTTCAGGGGGTTCAATTCCAGAGCTTTGACTCCACCACCAACTTCCTGCTTGAGCAAGCCAAACAAAACCTCCAGCCTCGTGTAGATATTGACATCCAGGGCCAATTGTATACGGTCAATATGCCAGATGGATCTGCCACTGACGTCCAAGGCAACACCGTAGAAATCAGACGCTATGACATGCAGAAAGGTACAGGTTTTCCAACTATTCAATTCATTGAGATTGTGATTTGAAAACGATGATGGAATAAAAAGAATAAAACGTGCATTTAAATAATGTAATGAGGGCCCCAGGAGATTCACCAGGAGAACTCTTGGCGTGGGGTCTTTTAAATTAAACTGCAAATTAGATTTAAAATATATATTGCATATGTTTAAATATTCATGTCTTGTTCTGTGTCAGAATATAACGTATTGTCACCAGCCCCATGATGGAGTATACCCTTTTTCCCGAGGCATAGCCTAATTTGTCTCGATCCTTATTGTTTCTCAATGGGCTCCAAAATTAATATATTATGTAAGGGATAATCCACGACGAGGTGTGCATGTATCGAAAAATAATGCACAACGCGGAGGCGAAGGACCCCCTGAGGGACCTAACCTCAGGGTGGATTTTCCCGTTCATACCATGGCCACTGGTGAATCAATAAACATATAAGGGTGTTGATTCATATTTTGGGGTAATCTGTCTCAAAAGTACAACTTTTAGCTCACACTACTTGCTGTGCATGGAAACAAGCGGCAAATGACCAGAGAAATATATGGGTCTGACTAATGCCTAATATTAGTTAACATAAGATTCATAAGGAATGCGGACATTACCTTATTACTCCAGTAAATAGAGACGACCTTAGTAACGACCTGGTAACGTTACCTTATTACTCAAGTAAAAAGAGACGATCTTAGTAACAACATGGCAACGTTACCTTATTACTCCAGTAAATAGAGACGATCTTAGTAATGACATGGCAACGTTACCTTATTACTCTAGTAAATAGAGACGACCTTAGTAACGACATGGCAACGTTACCTTATTACTCCAGTAAATAGAGACGATCTTAGTAACGACCTGGCAACGTTACCTTATTACTCTAGTAAATAGAGACGATCTTAGTAACGACATGGCAACATTACCTTATTACTCCAGTAAATAGAGACGATCTTAGTAACGACATGGCAACGTTACCTTATTACTCCAGTAAATAGAGACGATCTTAGTAACGACTTAGCAACGACCCCCCCCCCCGTCCTCCGTCCCCCGTCATGGCCATGCATGTTATTGAAAATTTAACCATGGCCCGGGTGAATACTAAATTCTGATTGGCTGGGGAGGTGTGCATTATTTTGCCTCCGCAAAGTGGGTTATCCCTTACATAATGCACACCTCTCCAGCCAATCAGAATCGAGTATTAACCCGGGCATGGAAATTAAACTGAATGTCATGTATAATTAGCACTCTGCTTTGGTTATTATTTTTGAATCTTTCTGAATCCATCTCCAACCTAATGAATTTAATGTGAAATTACAGATCAAGATTCTATAAAGTTGCCTCAGCACTGGGCTACAATGCCAAGTGGCTCTACATGGCACACTTTCCCTGTCAACGCCAACACTTCAGAATACAATGAAGTTTTAGGTCTCTTCCAGGCCACAAGCAAAGGAACTGTTATTACGGTAAGAAAATATTTAATTGGTGAATAATAGACTATGTAAAGGCCCTGACACACTAAACCGACGTCAAAGAAGTAGCGGCGACGAAGGCCGACTGTTGCGTTGCCTCGCGTCGCCTGTGTCTTTGCCAAAAAGTTGCACTTGAACACACTGCAAAGACTACAGCCAACGGCCAGCAAGCGCGTACGCTCTGCGCCTGTGAGAGGAAATAACTCTCCATATCAGCAGGTGGCAGTAGTTTGTC
This sequence comes from Merluccius polli, assembly GCA_030340625.1. Taxonomy (NCBI): domain Eukaryota; kingdom Metazoa; phylum Chordata; class Actinopteri; order Gadiformes; family Merlucciidae; genus Merluccius; species Merluccius polli. The sequence goes on along the minus strand of JAOPHQ010001721.1, from coordinate 264,698 downwards.
GGAAGACCTTATTACTCCATTAACTAGAGACAACCTTAGTAACAACATGGCAACGTTACCTTATTACTCCAGTAAATAGAGACAATCTTAGTAACAACATGGCAACGTTACCTTATTACTCCAGTAAATAGAGACGATCTTAGTAACGACTTAGCAACGACCCCCCCCGTCCCCCGTCCCCCGTAGGACTGCGGATGTATACACACTGCAAAAACTAGGGCCACAGATGCTCACCGAAGGCCAAACGGCCGACCGTTGGCCCGGTGTGTCAGGGCCTTAACAGCATTTGTATACCTGATGGATCACTATTAGCCACTTATTATAGAATACTTTACAGTAATGTAAAATAACTACATTTAGGGCATTTAGATGCTTTTATCCAAAGCAACTTACAATAAGTACATTTGTCAGTAGAAATTAAAACAGTGATGTGCAGTCATCCATGTGCTGATGTCTGCCAGACATTTGAGATGCGTGTCTGAGGGGGGCAAAGAAAGGAATAGTTGAGTGTCATCCGCATAGCACTGGTAGGAGAAACCGTGTGATGTGATGACCAGTGATCTAGTACATATAAGGTGAACAGAAGAGGTCCTAGTACTAAGCTTTGGGGGACACCAGTGTCATGAGAACATTGTTTAGACAAGGAACCATTCCATGTGATCTGATATGTGCGTTTCGACAAGTAGGATGTGAACCAAGATTGTGCAAAAAGTCAGCAATGGCAAGTTCAGCGAGGGTGGAGAGGAGGATCTGGTGGTTCACGGTGTCGAATGCAGTAGACAGGTCGAGAAAAATGAGAACTGATGAGATGTACTCTGGCAGCATGAAGGCTCTCTGTCTCAGTGAAGTGTGCAGTCTTGAAGCCTGACTGATGGGGTTCTAGGAGGTTGTTTTATGAGAGGTAATAGGACAGTTGGTTAGCGATGGCACATTCCAGGGTTTTTGATATGAATGAAAAGGAGGGATACCGCTCTGTAGTTCTGGATGTCAGTGGTGTCAAAGGTAGGTTTTTTTAGAAGCAGCTTGACTCTGGCAGTCTTGTGGTGAGGAACGGCAGGATGTCCCTTGAGATGGCTTGGAGAAGAGAGGAGGGGATTGGGTCAAGGGTGTCGTGGTTAGACATAAAAAAAAAAAAAAAGAAAAAAAAGAAAAAAAAGTCAGTGGACCTCTTCTGTGGAGAGAGGGGCGAAGCAGGTTGGTGACAGAAACAGCCTGAAATTCGAATGAGGATATGGTCAAGTTGTGTGGGGCAAAAACCTTGTAGGACCACTATGCGATGTAGAGTCTAGTCCCCCCTGCTCGCCCCGGGGGTTTTGGAGTGTAAGAACTGCTGCAGGGGAACGGCTTTGTTCGGTCTTCGGTGGCGGGGCCTGGCGATACATCTGTTGCTATATATGACTACTTTTTGTAACGTGTTTTCTGCCCTCAGATTGAAAGGATCAGAATCCTGGTTTGTGGAAGAGCCTTCAGATTAAAAGGGCAGAAATGGAAAAAAAAAATGGTCACCAAAACAACGAGAAGCGCCTCTTCCATGGAGTCTGCCACACCAAAATCTCAGCTATCAACCAGGGCGGTTTCAACAGGAGTTTTGCAGGAATGAACACCGGTGAGATAAGACTTCAAATATGTGGGGGGGGGGGGGGTGCTGCGCGATTGTTGACGGGGGGGGGGGGGGGGGGGGCTGCACGATTGCTGACCGGGGGGGGGGGCTGCACGATTGCTGACCGGGGGGGGGGGCTGCACGATTGCTGACCAGGGGGGGGGGGGGCTGCACGATTGTTGACGGGGGAGGGGTGCTGCGCGATTGTTGACGGGGGGGGGGGGGGGGGGGGGGCTGCGTGATTGTTGACGGGGGAGGGGGGCGCTGCGCGATTGTTGACCGGGGGGGGCTGCGCGAATTATTGACGGGGGAGGGGTGCTGCGCAATTGTTGATGGGGGGCTGTGTGATTGTTGCCGGGGGGATTGTAATTTTTTTTCTTCCTTCATGGGCCCCCCCCCCCCCCAGTGTCTGGGCCCCGGTGCACCGTCGATAGTTACGCCACTTGTGTGGAACATATTGCAAGCACCACACTCAGTATGTTTACATGCACAGCTTAATTCGATTAAAGCCATAGCTCGACTATGCTCCTCAATTGGACAACCTCGTTGATGACCCACATTTAGAAAAACATGTACTTTTAATTCGCGCCACCTTTTTAAATAAATCGCCGTTTCTCGTTATCCTTATCCGACGGCGGCGACAACAACAACAACAACAACAACAACAACAACAACACGACTATCGTCCACGACTATAGTCCAATTCGATTGGCTACATACACGCTTAGCTCGACTATGAATCGCATTATCTAGGGGTCTTAATTCGACTATAAGTAACCCAATTCGATTCGAGTATAGCTCGACTAAGGTGTATACATGCATCTTAGTAATCCAATCATAGTTGGACTAAGCCAATAAGTCAACATGTTATATACAACATGGCAACATGTTATATACCAATCTCTGCTGAAACTAGCCACTGTTAAATTCAGATTCAGCACAGCTCAGCTTGCCAACTCATCACTTTTTCTCCCATTTTCAGGAGCTCTCTATGGCAATGGCACATACTTTGCTGTCAACGCAGAGGATTCTGAGAATTATTCTAAGCCGGATGATCAAGATCAGAAGTTCATGTACCTCTGTTCTGTTATGACAGGGGACTATACCAAAGGAGTAGAGAAAATGATCACGCCTCCAACCAAGGGGCCCTTTGTACTCTATGACAGTGTTGTCGACAATGACCAAAACCCTCAAATCTTTGTTGTTTTTCATGACACTCAAGCTTGTCCAGAATATTTGATTAAGTTCAAGAAGAACAAGTAGAGAGAGAGCACAAACGTATGCTTCTCTATACAGCGATACATTCTCTGATACCTAATATCATTCACTTAATACTATCATTGAGCTATAATAATGCTGTGTGGTGATATTATTCAATAGCTTGTCAGATAGTTTATGTTTTTTTTCTCTCTTACCTTTTTAATGTGTATGTGATGTGTTCAGAATCAGCACCGCATGGGACATGCGATCCTCGTGCAAGGAAGGCTATATTATGAGAGAAATGTACTCTTACTGTTAATGGTAATATGTAATTACTGTCTTGCTAATATGCTATAATAAGTGTGATATATATTCTTAAGCAATCCCAATCTAATAAGTGATATATATATATATATATATATATATATATATATATATATATATATATATATATATATATATATATATATATACTCAAGCAATCCAAGGTAGTTTTCTCACTGATTTGGCCTGAACATTTAATGATAATATGTTGCTACTATGCTGAATGTATCAAATAAGTGTGGAGAAATATTAAGCAATCCAAGGACTGTCCTCCCTCTGGTGTGGCCCACGCTGTGTAGAATAATCTCTTCTTAGGGATGAAGGACAACTCATGTGCATAACAACCCCATGAATGGAGGCCATGATACCACCTAATGACCAGCTGTGGAAATGTTGCTTTTGTCTAGGAAAAGATAACATGATTTGAGGGATGAATGTGTAGCGTATAGGGTGGAACATAAAAAGTTGTGCGGAAGTAGTGAGTTCTTTGTCAAACCAACTCGGCTATGTTTGTGCTTACTCTCGAGTGCAAATAAAGTCTTCACCTTTCATACTTCAGATCTCCCGAACTCTCTTAGTTTGTCTAAGTGGTATAAGTGTTATGAAGTTTATCCCACAACAATATCAACGTTCATGAGCCATTACCAAAAGAAATGTAATGATTCAATTGGTTACTATAGATATAAGAATGTCTCCTCCCTCCCTCCACCATTGAGAAGTGTTGCATTTCACACATCTGTGATTGACAGGCGAGTGGGATTCCCTGAACCAATCATGGAAGGGATGGCCCAATTGGTCAGAAATGAGCCATGTGGGCAGTCTAAAAATCGAGGAGCAGGCATGTCAACGAAAAAAGGGCGTTTAAGTATGTATCCCCCTGAGTCCGAGGTCTCCCTGGGGGCGGCAGACCCATCTGTCTGGAGGGGTTTTGACTGATCCCAGATGACTTGTGTGGATAACTATTGATGACTTGTGTGGATGACTGTTGATGACTTGTGTGGATGACTGTTGATGACTTGTGTGGATGACTTGATGACTTGTGTGGATGACTGGTGATATAGGACTAGTGTCTACCAATAGGCTCTGTGCACAACTCGCGTGACATACTTCCGTTTTCCCCCGGTTGTCCATAGATCATAGACCATAGATCTAGAGCATAGACCATAGATCATAAATCCATAGACCACGTAATCGTGGTCTATGGGCATCGGGACCATATCCACAATCTCCTCCTCGGTCTCCGCCGGGCCAGGTTCCGGACTCGATGTCGGACGAGTGCGGCGCTCCCAAACACCGGCCCGCGTCTTGTTGCTGTAAGCGTTCCACTCGAACAAGGTTGGTATGGCGTTGGCAGTTAAAAACCGTCTTCCTTTTGCAGTGGTGCGGATCTGGTCCTTGGTGAAATGACGGCTGCAGACCTTTGTATGCGGAGTAATGGTAAACCCGGTTCTGCGGATCTTGTGAAGCCACTGTGTACGGTGGCCAGTATGTTTAGGAAACCGGTGGAAGCTGAGTTCGGTGTTATACCGACTCGATCCAGTACACAGTGGCACACAACAATGCTCATTTGAGCCCCCTACAACCTTCTGCAACTTATATCCATCCCTCATGTTATTTTTTTCTTCTTTCGTACAGTTACAGCTCTCATTTGTTCGTTTTGATTCATACTGTTGTAGTGAAGCAGGAAGAAAACCGGAAACTCTTCTGCCGACAACCGGGGAAAACGGAAGTACGTCACGCGAGTTGTGCACAGAGCCTATTACCAGAGCCCGTCTACGGAGAGTCTGTCCACTCCCTATTAAGTCCCATTGTACCGAATTTTGGTTGCAGTTGCACCAGAGCTCCACTGGGGGCGATCGCCCGTGAGTGCAGAATGAATGGGAGCAGATGGAGCTACACGGCTAAATGTGTCTCTTTCACCTGATTCTCATTGAGAAATCTCAGATTTGATTGTAGTTCTTACAAGTTCAACATGGGTTATAGATCGAAAGTTGAATGAACGAGTACTTATGTCCTTTCGATTTCTTACAGGACGAGTTGTTGTTGCCCATAACACGCTAGCATTCTGCTAATGAACGCTGATTGGTCAGTGAAGGACTGATTACGACCAGAGATCTGCTTGATGGCATCTTGGCATCCGAAGCGGGACCAGAACGTTATGGTGGACAATTTCGCCCAAGTTCTTTTTTTTTTAACACAGCAACTTCTTTTGGTTGCTGGCACTCTTATCTGCATATCGTTATGTATGTACTGCTGTGTTGTCGATGCCTTGAGGGAAAGGGAGAGGCTTTGCCGTAAAGCAGTATCTCTGGTCGTAAGATGAGTATGACGTCATTGACATTTTAAAATACTTTTTTAAAGCAAATAAGTGACTCTAAAAAATCTAACACCCAGCAATGTGTAATTTCTTTGCATCCCCTTTCGAAAGCAACATTCAAATTACTAGACAAAAAATTATATCCTGAGAAAAGTGGAGTTTGAGGGGTATAGCTCCATAGACCGCCATTCATTCTGCACTCACCCTGTGAGCGCCCTCACATGGAACCAGAGGGGAACTGCAACAGTTCAGAACCCGGAAGTAAACCGAGAGTGGAACTTCTCTCCTTATTAGACATTCTCTGCTATTACCAATGCTATTGAAATGCATTCTACATTTTGTATTGTAATCAGAGGAAAGAAACAAATTACAATTACTCTCGTTACTGTCTCGTTAATCGCTTTTTTTTGTGTACTTGCGGCTCAACGTCACCTGAAGGAGACGGAAAGATGCAGACCTACGTCCCACTGAAACCCCGTCGGATTTGGTTGAAGTTGGGGATCAATGGAGGAAAAAGAAAAACTAGTTTGAGCGAGCTATGTTTTGGGAGAGATAATATAAGTTAGAGTACAGTTTAAATGAGCTAGCCAAAACGTCTCCAACTAGGTGAGATTTTCCCCCTCTAATAAACTAGCTAGCCCGTGAAGACCTAATGCACCTGGCCTGTAGCTGTTGGGACATGACATGACGTTCATTTGAATAGTTTACCCTACATTGGTAAGCCCCTTACACATGTCATGTATCATATAAACAAACATAACGTAGCACTTTTAATAACATTAGCATTATGTAATAATGGTTAAAACTTTGGGATTTTCAATGTCAATGTACGTCCTCTAAAAGTGCTTGTTTTGCACCGACAGGCTCATATTGTTATCATCAGCATTATCAGCATTATCTGTTGTCTGACAACATTATGGAGAGGATCCCTACAATGAAATAAACATTAGTCTTTAGTCTCGCTCAAGGAGAAGTCTCGCGATAGTCGAGTATGGTGGTTTGAATATGATCTGAATATTGAAGTATCTCACCGAGTAGTTCTTAATTATTCCCAGAGTTATTTTTATACATCCACGGAGACGAGTAGTCAATCAATGAAACTTTATTCATACAGCAAGAAACAGTCAAAATGGCGATACATTTGAAAGGGAGATAAACAAGATTACACACTAGATTAAAATAACTTTAGATGTTTAAGATTAAAGATTTTAATTAGTTCCTCTTGCTGGCTGTTCCAGAAGCGAGGACCATAGACATTATGCTGCTTCCCCATAGGTGTTAACATGAGGCCAGTACTAGAGGATCTGGAAGCACACATTAAAAGCAAATCTGACAAGTATTCAGGCACTACCACTGAGTGGTTTAAAACAATTAAAGGATCTTAAAGTGATGGACAGGATCTAAAAACATAAAATAACCCTGTACCCACTACACACCTTCCAAATATCTTGTCCAATGGAAAAAGAAACATTGGCACAGGTCACTGACTTTTATCGATTCATTTAGGGCCTTTTCACAAGCTTAATTCATGTGGTAAGTGCGAATCAGAATAAAATATATACTTTTGATTTGTTTCTAATTTAGTGGTTCCACAGTACACAAATGTAAGAGGATGTTTTAATGAGGGGCGTGTATGAAGGAGCAGCGCCGCAAACGTCATCGCAGAAGTTATGTCCCGCGAGCTGCCACTTCTATGCCTGCAGGGAATCGCGAAAATGTATTTACCTTTACTTGGCAGGCACTGATCTATTGTGCGCACAAATCACTTCTCCAGTTTATATCAAATGAGGAGTAAATACAGTTACATACATGTTTGCAGACTTTATTCAGCACATTTCGTATGTGCTCTTCAGCCCAGAAGTCAAGCATGTCCAACGCCGTTCTATTCGTTCCGACAGTGTAAATGCTTTAAAAAATATATTGTTTAGCCCAACTGTCTGTTCTGCCACGTCTTTTTGTTAATGTCTTTTTTAATCCCGTTTCCGCAGTTATGAAATGATCATTTCTGTAGATCTACATATAAACGAATGCAATTGGGTCGGATTGCGTTCTTACTGCAAGTGAGACCAATCGAACTGCAAGAGAGTGCAGGGTTTGATTAAAACAGACAACATTGTATAATGTGATTGTTATTCTTATCGGTTAATGGTTCATAACTGTTTAATGAGTGTTGGTTATCGGTCAGAATTGTTTTCTCCAAATTAGCATCCCTAGATGTGAGCTTTCCTTCTTGTCTTTGTTAGCATATGAGCTGCAGAGTTTGGATGAGTTGTAGCTGACCTAACGTCCTGTCGAGAGACGTTTCTTTAATTCGTTATTGAAAACCTGCAGGTGAACACAAAAAGAGCTGCCATCAATAACGGTCATACAACACAAAACCATGTGTGTATTATGTATGTGTATGTTTATATGAAATATGTTTGTCTCTACCTGGATTGTCCCTTTGTCTTTTGGATAGAGAACGATGTTTACCGTCTTTAAGCCCCTTGGCTGTTTCTTAAACTTCAGGATTTCCTCTATCATTACAGATGCTGCAAGGTCTATGGGGAAGCCCAGGTTTCCAGTGCCAATGGCAGGGAAGGTTATGGAGGTAAAGCGACGTTGTTGTGCCTTGTTCAAGCAGTCTTCAACAATCCTTCTCAGTATCTGAAATATATCACAGATGCCTTTTCATTTCAAGGTTAATAGACATTTGCTGAAAAGTATAACGCACACATAATGAAATCTGCAAATGAATAGAAATCAGCACTGTCAGCAAATGTGTTACCTCGCGAGTGTTGTCCTGGTTGTCCCAAGAAGGAACCACTGTATGAAAAACCATCTTGCTTTTCAGTTTGCAGCCACTTGTAATGATGACATCACCAATGTTCCCAGTTTTCCTCTGTTCACTGACCAACAGCTGAAGTTTTGATCCTGCTGCATCAAGGATAGCTTTGGAAACGGCTCCCTTTCCCAGATCAAGTTCTGTTCCCACAACATTCACAATCACTTCTGTCTGAAAATATGAATGAACAGAAGGTCTTTTTTAAAAATGTATTCTCTGACAGGACTTTTGACTTAACACTTTAAATTCAGATATACATTTGGATAGAAAATAAATTATTACCGTAGAGTCTTCAACATTCCCTTTCACTAATTGTATGGGCAAACCCACATTGGTCTCCAGTGGTTTGGAAATGTTTGTTTTCTGTTCTAGATGTGGAGATTTGAGGACTTGGTCAGGATCACTCTGTTGAGAATAAGTGGCTCCTTGGTTTCCAAAGTTTTCTCTCACAGCTGTCTCCAAAGCCTGAACAGCACGGTCATCAATGCTCACAAAATGGATCTGCTTCAGGGTGTTTTCACCAAACTGGTCATCACAATGTTCCTTCATCGCCTTGATGATGGTGTCGGCACACAAGTTGAGTGGGAACCCCATGTTGGCGCTTATGGCAGATATGGCCAGAGAGAGACAGCCATTCATCTCAGCAAGTTCTAGACTTCCTTTAACAGCTCTTCTCAGCTGCCCCACTGTCTTCTGGTGGTTAGATTGATCATACTGGGGCCCCACCACGTGGATCACTTTTTTGCAACAAAGCTGTCCCCCTGCACTAGTAATAACACTGTCTCCTGGCTTCAGCTGCCCTCTCTGGAGAATGATTGTGTTACATTCCTCCTGCAAGCAAGAGCCAGCAGCCGCTGCAAATGCTCCTGCGATACCTCCATCAAGTTTCAAGTTCTCATTAGAATTGATTACCACTGCATCTACTTGGTAGCTACATAGATCAGCCTCACAAACAACTATATCAATGCCGTCAGATGTTTGAAGCTGGTATACAGGCTTTGAGGAGTGCTGGTCATTATTTCTGGTATTTCCCATCAATTTAGAAACATTTAGTGTGGGTCGGTCTTTGCCATAAAGAGCCGTTCCCAAGGAGTCGTAAAATGGAAAAACTTTGAGCAGTGTCGCCCCAATGTTATGTTTATTCTTGATGATCCCTCGAACATCTAGTGAGAAAAAGATAAGGTATAATTAAATATATTCATTAAATAATCATCGGACATCACCACCTTAAAATAACCATCCTCCGCCCATAAAATACCTGTATCCATTTTAAAGGAGATGATTGCAGACTGTTCCCTCTGATTTGGGGTGATCCTTTCAACCTCCCAGCCTTTATTCCCAAAATACTGCAGGAGGTCTTCTCCTTTGATGTTTGATACATCTTCAACTTTAACTTTGGGCTGTGATTTCCAGAGGTCTGACAGATAAGTTCTTGCTCAGGAACGTCCTGTTTGTCTTGCAGCATGTAATGAACTCATTATTTTCTGTAGGAGAAGACATTTCAAGTTTAATCTTTCAGTACAAAGGCAGACATACATTAAGTAGGTGATAACCATTAACTGAGTCACAATTCATATTTAGGTCATTTAAGATCACATGCTACCTTTTCCACTTGAGAAAGAAACCACAGCAGAGCACATGTCAGAGAGGATCTCCAAACTGAACTCATGTTGGGTGTTCATCGGGGATTGGAAGTGGGTACAGATGTTCTCCACCAACATCTCTAAGAAGTCCTTGCTCGTGTCCTGGGGAACGTTCTCTAAAACAGCCGAGGTGGAACACAAAGCTGGCTCTGCATGTCCATCCTTTATTTTTTGCACTCCGGTCATTATCAGAGAAGTTGCATCTGAAATCTCAAGACTTAAACCTTTTAAGATCAATTTATCTTCATATGTAATTTCTAGTTGTGGATATTTCATTTTTAATAGGTCTGGGAGACCGTCTCCACAGAGCAGTTGAAATCTTCTAGGATATCTCCAATCCCTGTGTAATGCTTGCATTCTCTCTGACCACTTTTTCTCAATCCTGTTCGACAGCTCATTAATAGTGGGCTCCAGTCTGGTCACATCATCCACAAAGCCGATCACTGACAATGTACCTTCAGCTTTATCAGGGTTGACTTCCACAGCCTTGTTTACCACCACCTCTCTGATCTGTGCTTCAAACTCTTCCCATGCTGATAGTGGAGGCTGAAGCCTCAGAGTTTTGAATCTGGATAAGACCTGTGCGAAGGCCTGCTGCACTGAATGTTTCCACTCTTTGATGTCTTTGGCTTTAACACCTTTCTGCTGGAGCAATGTTGGAAGAGGGCTGAAACTCACAGATGAGGATAGGAGGTCTACCTTGCAGAAGAGTGCTGCAAAGGGACTGCAAAACCATCTGTGCTGCTTCCTGCTTCTTGTGGAGGTATGTCGATATAGTGGGATCTATGCTTTCAGAGAAGGCAGCGGGTAGTTTGAGTGTGGGTCGGTCTTTGCCATAAAGAGCCGTTCCCAAGGAGTCGTAAAATGGAAAAAATTTGACAGGTGTCTCCTTGATGAGATGCTTCTTCTGGATTATCCCTTGAACATCTAGTGAAGTAAAAAAATGTTTTTGATTAAAATGTACTTGATAACAAAAGAAAGCAGATTAACAATACTAATAATTTACGATACAAACTCCCAGTGGCGAGCAGTCAACATAAGCTGTGAATGTGGTGCATGCCCAGGCGTTTTGAAAGACAAAATAATTTGTACTGAAATTCACTTTCAATGTTGTTATTAACAAACATTATTCGTGTTAAAACTTTTTTACTTTTTTTTTTTTTTTTGTTTTCCAATTATTTCATCTTCAAAAGACGACGACTACAGTTGTGCTGCTTGGTTTTGATCTACTAGATTACTAGAAATGTACATTTTAATATTATATACCCTTGTCACGGGTTGGGTGAGTGTGTGGCATATGTTCATTTTTAGCTGTTCTTAGTGTTGTAGTCGGCAGTCATCGTAGACAGCTGATCACTAGTGTGTTCTGGCTCGCCACTGCAACCTACACAATACACATGCACCACCACCTTAAAATAACTATCCTCTGCTAATAAAGTTGCTATACCTGTATCCATTTTAAAGCAGATGATAGCAGACTGTTCCTCTTCATCTTTGGTGACCTGTTCAACCTCCCAGCCTTCATTCTCCAAATACATCTGGAGGACATCTAAGTTGATGTTTGATACATCTTCAACTTTAACTTTGGCTGTGACTTCCAGAGGTCTGACAGATAAGTTCTTGCTCAGGAACATCCTGTTTGTCTGGCAGCTTGTAATGAACTCATTATTTTCTGTTGGAGAAGAAAAGAGAAGAGAATGCATGCAGACATTACATTAACATTGCATTACATTTAGCAGACGCTTGTATCCAAAGCGACTTACAATTGACATACATCAAATGAGTGATAACCATTAATATATGATATTAATATTTAGTCATTTTAAGATCACATGACTACCTTTTCCACTTGAGAAGGTAACCACAGCGGAGCACAGGTCAGAGAGGATCTCCAAACTGAACTCATGTTGGGTGTTCATCGGGGATTGGGAGTTCTTGCAGATGTTCTCCACCAACCATCTCCATGAAGTCCTTGCTCATGTCCTGGGGAACGTTCTCTAAAACAGCCGAGGTGGAACACAAAGCTGGCTCTTCTGCCGGCTCTTCCCTGCTTGCCGCCTCAACCTGGATTTCCTCCTCAGCTGGACGTCCACCCGAGTGGATTTGTTTGTTGCTGGAAGTGGTAGTCAACTGCTGAACAGAGTATGGTTCAGAACATATCATCAAACATGTTTAACATCAATCGGTGAATAAGACAATAGTGTTTCTTTTATACACAGAACTTCCTTCAGTCAATTTTTGCTTGTGGAACTGCTAATGTGCACAATAAAGTGCCTGTTGGTAACACTGGCATATACAGTATTTCTCCATTCAGAAAGGATTGTATTCAGAACAGAAGGTTCGATCTTTGACAACAAAGTCATTGGTTCGTGGTAACGGCTGTGATGGCAGCGAAGAGACCAGCCCTCACCAAAACATTCAGTACGTTTACATGCACAGATTATATCGATTAAAGCCATAGCTCGTCTATGCTCCGCAACTGGACAATTGCAATTGTCCGCGTATACATGGCGGCGAGTAAATCGATTCATTGGCCGAAGCGTGTAATGCCCCGGTACGATAGGTGGCGCTGTGCCCATTTCAACTAGTGGTAGTAGAGCCACCGGTTGACCCCTTTACGTCACCAGCAACAACAAACTCATTCGAGAAAGCGATGTTTCAGCAGACAGCTGTCAGTTCACTTCGGGTCCATATCATTTCTCCGACGCTCCACTGTTCCTCTCGGTCGTATGCAGACTCCTCCGTCGGAGCAGTCCGCATACGACCGAGAGGAACAATGGAGCGTCGGAGAAATGATATGGACCCGAAGTGAACTGACAGCTGTCTGCTGAAACATCGCTTTCTCCCTCCATGTCGCGTCTCAGTCTGGACTTCAGAGAGTCAAAGCCAAAGTTAATTTCCCCCAATTCCTTTTCCCCATGGGCGAGATAAACCTGACTAGGAGTCTTTACTTGTTGTGTACCAGAGAGTCGGAGAACCCGACGCAGTCTGTAAGATTCATAATATCAGAGAATACCGCCGTCAGTTCGGCCGCGGCGCAATGAATGAATAAAGATCATAGTTATTTTACAACCTCGTTGATGAGCAACATTTAGAAAAACATGGACTTTTAATTCAGCCTTGGGTTAAATTGAAGCGTAGTGTGTACTGAATGCACGTTGATGATGATACACTCCTTATAGGGGTAACTACATTGGCACGGCACCGGCTTCCTCCATCTTCTGCGCCAGCTTTTTAAATAAATTGCCGACCCAAAGTTAGTTGACAGCTGTCTGCTGAAAACATATTTCTCCCACCAGAACAGCCCTGAATGAATGAATAAAGATCGTAAACACGTCGGGAGAAAACATTTATTTTGACAGATGTGCCCGAAGTCACTACTTTACAACCTCGTTGAGACCCACATTTAGAAAAACATGTACTTTTAATTCAGCCTTGGGTGAAATGGAAGAGTAGTGTCCGCGTGCTTCCACCTTTAATGAATGCCATGCGCGCTCCCGCGGCCGGGACACAATTCTTATAGGGGGTAACTACATTCACGGCTTCCTCCATCTTCTGCGCCACCTTTTTAAATAAATCGCCGTTTCTCGTTATCCCTTATCCGACGGCGGCGACAACAACAACACAACTATCATCTCTTTCTACTTCCGGCTCACGGCCCCGGGAAGAGATCTCGAGCGTGCGCAGAACGCAATTCAAGCATAAGCCAATTCGATTGGCTACATGCACGCTTAGTCGACTATGAATCGCATAATCTAGGGGTCTTAACTCGATAATGAGTAAGTCGATTCGAACCGATTATAGCTCGACTAAGGTGTATACATGCATCTTAGTAATCCAATCATAGTTGGATTAAGCCAATAAGTCGACTTTCTTGAGTGTCTTATAAACGTACTGAGTGAGATATTTTGTGGATTTTAAAGTTAATTTCACCTTGGATACAAATGAGATAAGGACATCCATGCGGATAATCAGCATGTCTTCAAAAGCCCATTTCAACCTCAGGAAGTGGGTAAAATCACGCTTACTTGCCGTTTCTGTGACCCAGAAACATAGTATAATAATACAGAGTGTTGGGTCATAAAGGAGGCTATAGGGTCTGAGCTTAGCAGCACAAGAAGCAACTTTCTGTTAGTTGGCTACTGTTAGCATAAGGCTATCCTGCATTTGCATATATCTGTGTGATGAAACAAGGCCAGACACTGGCACCACCAGCGCACTAGGCAGCGTCAAATCACGGTACTGCGAAGGAGCATATTTGTTGCTGGAATACTAAATCAAAACTTTGATTTGTGCAGTGTACAAAAAACATCTATGTGGTCACGAGTAAGCTTCCACAAGATATTAACCACAGGAAAAACACATTTTTGGGGGAGGTTTAAGATTTCCAACTTCTGGTTGTAATTTATTTTGTATCTGCAAAGAAATGATGGTGCAGAAATAGTGGTGACATTTTGCTTTGTTTTCGTTTGGTCTCCTTGCTCTCTTTGTGCTGTGCTATTACCTCATTTATATTTGTGTGTGTGTGTGTGAAGCACTGTGACTGTGTTGCCATACAACTAAAGCTTTACTTACTTACATTTTGTTGTTTTTTTGTTAAATCTTGCTCTACATTAAAAACGTATGGGAGTTTTTGAATCGTAAAAATATAATTTTTTAACCTATTAGAAAAAAAAGATGGATATGGATACAATTATTGCTAACTGCAATTCTGAACAACCTTTTACTATTTAGAATTGCAGTTTCAATTGGATTTTGTCAAATAAAGTGTGCGGCATTAAAACATAGGGTAACACTTTATATTAGGGTACACATATTCACCATAAACTAGTTGCTTATTAGCATGCATATTAGTAGCATATTGTCTCTTTATTAGTCATTATAAAGCACTTATTAATGCATGATACTGCATGACCATAATTCTTCAACAACTAGGCTATTAACTAAGAAATGTTCCTCAATAACCTCCTAATTACTGCTTATTGATTGTAAGTAAGGACGTTGTTGTACATGAATAACGATCTTAATATGTTTTTCTTAGTATGGGCGTTATAAGGTGGTAGGACCACAATAATAGTCATTCTCCCTTAATAACACTTAAATAAGAATAGGGTATGTTAATTGCAGTAGTTGTGTGCTATAATGGATTTACTAAGTGTAAAGAGGAGGCAACTTTAGAAAAGGGAACCCGCGTGTGTTAATAAGTGTCAAACTTATCATGAATTATTTATGAGCAAGACCTCACTTTAGAATGGGGAACATATTCTGAGTTAGAAAGACTAAATTTAGAGTTATTTGGACATTATTAACACTTGTAGTTTTGTGTTTTGTTACATAAGAATAGAACAACAACGTCCTTACTTACTATCAATAAGCAGTAATTAGGAGATTATTGAGAGAAGACTCTTAGTTAATGGCCTCGTATTTGTAGAATATGGTCATGCAGAATAAACATTAATAAGTGCTTTCACTAATAACGAGAGCCAATATGCTACTTATATGCATGCTAATAAGCAACTAGTTAGATAAAAGTAGATAATAAAGTCCAACACATCTGTCATCAATCAGCTCATAACCTGTCCAGTATATCAACCCTGGCTTTTCTGCCACTCATCGCCAGATTGTTGTTTCTTACATAGTGGTAGCTACTCGCCGGCTCCAGTTACTAGTTTGATATTCTCTGTTAGTTTCCTTGTGTTTTCAATTCGATTTAACACCTGTTTGTCTCCTGTGTGTCAGGATCCCAGCCAGCCTGTCTGCTAACCTGCCTGCTTACTCACTCGCTACCTCTGTCAACCACGCCGCCTTGCCATCTCCATTCATATCATCTCCTTGGAGGTTCATTGCAAGTTTAGGTCTGTCAGAAGACAGACAGTCATTCAAATGTGAAAAAATGTGTGCAAAAGCACTGTCTATCGTGGTTATTTTATCCCCACAACAGACGTAGGCCTACATGTGTAGTTTCATGAAAGAGTAAAGAGGGATATATAAGTCAATATAAGGTCTTTGGTTTCATGCCTGCCTCTCCGTGCAACACTGGCACGCCTCTTAAAGTGGGCCAGGCGATAGGTTCACTGTGATTGGTTTATTCACATTGTCGGTCGGTTAATTACGCATTATGGCTTTATTTGTATTTGTGTTGGCCAACACTGGTGAGAGGAGGATGTTGTCGCCATCTTGTACTTACTGATCTCTCAGGTCAGCTAAGTGCTCAAGAATGAACTACTCATTTAGGTTGGTAATAGCACATTCTGATATACATGTACTTCCTGTCAGGTTGACCTACCCATGTTCTCACTAGGGGTCGACCGATTATCAGCCTGGACCATTTTGGGAGCCAATATTCAGCATTTTTACGATAATCAGAATCTGTATTTTTTTTTATCCGATTCGCCGATAAAATTGATGAATTAAAAAACGCGCTACATTGGCTCTGATGCAGCCGCCTCTCTCTGTCTGTACTCACCACTCTGTGGTCTCGAGCAATGTCCCGCCCACAGAACTATCTGATTAGTTATGTCACAAGTAATAGCCTATCAACACTGAAGGCTACTGTGCCACAGACGGGCACACAGAGGAACGTATTTGCAGGCTGAACTATTTCTATGATGACAAGCATGCACAGTTTACCCGTTACACTGAAAATGTCAGAATAATGCACTTTGTTGCAGTTATATACAGTTAAGTATAACGAGATAATAGTTTATTTATGTAGCGATAGCTATATCTTTGAGCAACGTTGGTGCCAGTGCAACTGGAACTTATTTTACCTACCATATGAACCATGCGAACGTAACATTACTCACCTGTACATGTCATACGGTGCTTCCCCTGTATGCTTTCAACAGCGGCGCTGGGAAAGCCTGTCTGTACGTAGTCTAACTGTCTGTCTTAGTTTGTCTCTTCCCAGGGCCGGTCACACTGTCTCAACCAACAACTACAATTGAGACTCAAATTTCAGCACAACTTTTACTAGTTTTATTCATTTTTAATTTATTTACTTCATAAAACTTCAGGGAGCTATTTTATTGATTGATTGATTTGCAGGCTATCTGACTAATGTCAGAATAATGCACTTGTTGCAGTTACATACAGTTATTAGTATTTATGTGGCAATAGCTACATCTTTGAGTAACGTTGGTGCCTGAAAGCATACAGGGGAACGCGGTTGTTTCTTTTGCTGATTTTAGATATGATGGGAGTACATAATAATCACAACGAACGCAAACCATGGCCACTTTCTCCACTTAGAGCAGCTGACTGGAGCTAGTGTTGTTGCAGCCTCTCCTCTCTGTCTTCTGTGTGTGTGTGTGTGTGTGTGTGTGTGTGTGTGTGTGTGTGTGTGTGTGTGTGTGTGTGTGTGTGTGTGTGTGTGTGTGTGTGTGTGTGTAGGGTCAGCTCCTACACACACACACAGACTGCGGACAGCAGAGAGTGAAAGATACGTTTTACTTGCGTTGACGACAACTACACTTGTTACTGTAAGTGCAATAAAACCTTTGTGAGTAAAAAGCCAATACGTACTTTATCAAACCACCTGTGCAACAAGCATAGACATGTAGAAAAGCGATATTTTCAACTGCTTTGCCCGCAGTGTCCCATCCACCACCGGTATGATTTACACAACCACAACGCGCTGGTTAAGCTCATAGAGAAATGTTATGAACAAGCTAAAACAAAAGCTGTCTGTATGTAGTCTAACTGTTTGTCTTAGTTTGTCTCTTCCCAGGGCCGGTCACACTGTCTCAACCAACGACTACAATTGAGACTCAAATTTCAGCACAACTTTTACTAGTTTTATTTATTTTTTTATTTATTTACTTCATAAAACTTCAGGGAGCTATTTTATTGATTTATTTATTTGTTAATTAAAATGTTCAGTTAACTTTATAAGAAATGCTGCTGGGAGCTCCCCACACTTTTAGTCTTAAGATAATGTCCTCATCTTATAATGTTGTCTTTTAATTAAACATATGCTAAAGGAATTTCAACAAAGTTTTGTGACACCAAAATTAGAATTTTTACTGCAAATGTATATCGGTTCGAAATATCACTTATCGGTCTCCTTGATTACTAATAATCGGTATCGGTACCAGCCCTGACAAAACCATATCAGTCGACCCCATGTTTTAACCACATTAATATATGTAGTAGCACATTGTGATCTACATTTACTTCATGTCAGGTTGACCTACCCATGTTTTAACCACATTAATATACAGTATGTAGTAGCACATTGTGATCTACATTTACTTCATGTCAGGTTGACCTACCCATGTTTTAACCACATTAATATATGTAGTAGCACATTGTGATCTACATTTACTTCATGTCAGGTTGACCTACCCATGTTTTAACCACATTAATATATGTAGTAGCACATTGAGATCTACATTTACTTCATGTCAGGTTGATCTACCCATGTTTTAACCACATTAATATATGTAGTAGCACATTGAGATCTACATTTACTTCATGTCAGGTTGATCTACCCATGTTTTAACCACATTAATATATGTAGTAGCACATTCTTTCTGATCTACATTAGCTCATCCTGAGTGAGGAGCTCAGTCTGTCAGAGACAATACATCACATGACCCCACCTCCAGGCAGCAGGCGTGTCTTTGAGGTTAGCGGTTTCTTTGTCGCACCAGTCAGCTTTCTCTACTCCTTGCTTCCTCATCCTTGAATCTAACAATGGCCTGTGTTGCATGGAGGCCTTGTAGAGGCACCAGGACTCCTGACATATTCAATTAAATACCATTAAATACCATTCCCCCTCCCTTCCTTTCTTCCTCTCTTCCTCCCTCACCTCCCTCCCTCCCTCTCCCCCCCCCCCCCCCCTCTCTCTCTCTCTCTCTCTCTCTCTCTCTCTCTCTCTCTCTCTCTCTCTCTCTCCCTTCCTTCCCTCCCCCCTCCTCCCTCCCTCCCTCCACACCAGATAATACGACCTAACTTGTTACATTCCCCACATCCATAACATGCACCACCTTGTGTGTGTGTATGTGTGTGCGTCATGTTTACGAAGTGTTTGCGAAACGACAACACACAAAGTTCGTGTTACACAGATGACGAAATCACGTGTCACCCTCCGCGATGGCGTGGCCTACTTACCGGACGTTCCCCCGGCAAGCGCACGGTGACTTTGAGGGCGCGCCCTTCTTCCAGAAGCAGCTGGTGGGTTTCTTTAGCCACAACCCTCGTCCTGTCTGGATGAAAGGCACAACACACAGCTTAGCGACACGTTTTACAACCGAGTCCAACCCCAACGGGGAAGTAACTACCTTCCTCCGTCCTGAAACGTAGCGTCGCCGTCCCGCTCCCGTCTTCATACTGGATTTGGCATTCACCACCGTTGGACCGTTTCTTGCTCTGGAAGTATTTCAGCAGTTTGTTCTTCAGTTTGGGGACATTGTTGTCCTCCAGGTCCACGACCAGAGGGAAACCGGCTGCGTCGGCCATCGCCGTGCGACTATCTGACCCACTGAAGGTTTCCTCCCCACGTTGAAGGCGTTTCCTCCGCACTTCACTTTCGGTTTCGGTCTGAGTCAGAGTGACGTCAGAGAAAACACACTTTACATAGGCTGAGATCAATATAGCTGAATATAAAGCTGTGTCCTGTTTAGTGAATGTGACAATACGATGATGGGTCTACAAAAACATGCTCATCTGGTTGTTTACCTTTATAGGCCTACCTGTATAGAGACATAGCCTAGATGTGTCATGTGTTTATAGGCCTACCTGTATAGAGACATAGCCTAGATGTGTCATGTGTTTATAGGCCTACCTGTATAGAGACATAGCCTAGATGTGTCATGTGTTTATAGGCCTACCTGTATAGAGACATAGCCTTCATGTGTTTATAGGCCTACCTGTATAGAGACGTAGCCTAGATGTGTCATGTGTTTATAGGCCTACCTGTATAGAGACATAGCCTAGATGTGTCATGTGTTTATAGGTCTACCTGTATAGAGACATAGCCTATATGTGTCATGTGTTTATAGGCCTACCTGTATAGAGACATAGCCTATATGTGTCATGTGTTTATAGGCCTACCTGTATAGAGACATAGCCTAGATGTGTCATGTGTTTATAGGCCTACCTGTATAGAGACATAGCCTAGATGCGTCATGTGTTTATAGGCCTACCTGTATAGAGACATAGCCTAGATGTGTCATGTGTTTATAGGCCTACCTGTATAGATACATAGCCTATATGTGTCATGTGTTTATAGGCCTACCTGTATAGAGACATAGCCTAGATGTGTCATGTGTTTATAGGCCTACCTGTATAGAGACATAGCCTAGATGTGTCATGTGTTTATAGGCCTACCTGTATAGAGACATAGCCTATATGTGTCATGTGTTTATAGGCCTACCTGTATAGAGACATAACCTAGATGCGTCATGTGTTTATAGGCCTACCTGTATAGAGACATAGCCTAGATGTGTCATGTGTTTATAGGCCTACCTGTATAGAGACATAGCCTAGATGTGTCATGTGTTTATAGGCCTACCTGTATAGAGACATAGCCTAGATGTGTCATGTGTTTATAGGCCTACCTGTATAGACAGATGTGTCATGTGTTTATAGGCCTACCTGTATAGAGACATGTGTCATGTATGTATCATGGTATAGGTATGTAAACTAAAGCAATGGGTTGAACATTGACAAGACATCCTAAACGAATAAAGATTAACTTTATTGAAAGGGTTAACAGTCCAGGCAGTCCAATATAGAGTGTTTTCTTTTATTTTCAGACTTTCAGAGAGGGATTTTTCTCAAGTTTCTCATGTTTACAGAAAGAAAGAGGAACAAAGAATCATACCCAATCTTAACCTCTGTAGTATTGCATCATTACATTTTTTGGGGGGATATGGTTCATGAACTTTGATATAGCCATGCATGAGTTTCAAACATCATTCTTACAATCTCAGATACATCACCGGACATGATTGTTTTATTATACATAACAGCCTCACATGGCCCGAGTCAGACTGATTAGACTGGGTGGGGCTGCACAACTGTGGTTCAGAGCAATCATGGCACCCAGGATAAGCCAGCTATCACCACACACACACAAGAGAGAGAGAGAGAGAGAGAGAGAGAGAGAGAGAGAGAGAGAGAGAGAGACCATCATGGCAGCATGTAACATCTGCTCGGCTTTTGCTGGGGCCCTCCGACACAGGTGACAGGTAGATGTTGTTGAAGATGCGTTTTTTGGAGATGGCAAGATGTTAAAAGCCGAGCAGATGTTACGCCCCAGCGTCTCAGAGCAGAGAATAATACTTATTTTTCATGATTTTGAAACCTAATTTTATATACTTGGGAGTCTTTTTTAATCATTCAAATGTGGCTGGGTGGTTAATAACACATTTAACTATGGTGAGACAAACTCTAAACACATTTACTTCTGCTTTACATGGACTTTAACTGTAACCTTTTAACAACACTAACATTCTAGTTAGTGTGTTGATATGGCTGATTGCACACACATTAAATGAGGACAGTGAAAAAACAAGCTGGTTAAAAACATTGCTGATTGTTACCATATAAGCTATTATACTACAGTTACCCCTCCACAGCATTTCTCACCGAGTATATAAAGGTGCGTCATCAGGTGTGTTCTCCTACTTGAATGTAATCAAATATTCAGGACAAGCTTGAGTGTCGTGGAAAATGATAAACATTTGAATTTTGTTCAAATCATTGACAACACTGTCATACTGCAAAGAGGAGGATGTCTTGGTTGGCGGTACGACCATGCCCCTCTTTCCCGTGGCATAATCTCCTGTCAGAACACGGCACAGGTACATACGCTGCTGCCCTTGAGCATCCGGCTTAGAATAAGTATCGTCGGCAGAATAACTTGCGTTGACAGCAAAGTATGTACCGTTGCCATAGTAAGCAGCTGAAAATGGAAGAAATAGTGATGAGTTAGCAAACTGAGCTGTGCTGAATCTTAATTAAAAGGAAAACAACACACCCTGTTTGAGCTCCTCTGACACACTTCAGGTAGACAATGACACAAATGTGAAAAATGTAGGGACGGGACTATATGCTGTTCAGGTTTTCACAAGGCTGAGAGAGTTTTTTGAGGGGTATAGCCAGAACATTTGATTGACGTTACTTGGTATCCCCAAAACTGCCAGTAACAACAGCATTCATACCAATAGAGAGCAAATTGAGTCCTGGCCCTTTGGACCAAGATCCTTTGGACCAGGATCAATCCATGTCACTACCTACCCACTACATCACCTTTCATCTAAAATAAGTAGTTTTAGGGTTTGGTTTTCCTTTGAGTGTCTAGTGTCAGCAGAGCTTGGTATATAGCATGTTGCCATAACTATTGTTTCAGAAACAAGTAGCGAGTGTAGTTTTTGCAATATGTTCCACATATTTGAAGTGTTATCTCACCATTCTTTCCTGCATAACTCCTGTTGAAGCCATACTGGTTGATAGCTGTGATAGAGGTGTGGCAGGCTCCATGGAAGAGGCGCTTCTCGTTGTTCTGGTGACCGTTTCTCATGTCCATGTCCTGCTTTTTAATTTGAAGGCTCTTCCACAAACTGGCATTCTGAATCCTGTCGATCTGAGGGTTCAAAACTTAACATCATTTTTCATTGCTGTAATGTCTTTAATGTTCTCACCGTAGAAATAAATTAATTCAAGGTAGGGAGTCGTTGCACATTTTCTTCAATGATGACTGGGCAACATAGTGACCCTTCGAGGTGTAGTCTATTATTCACCAATTCAATGTTTTCTTACCTTAATAACAGTTTGTTGGCATGTGGCCTGGAAGAGTTGTACAACTTCATTGTATTCTGGTGTTCCAGGCAGGATGGGGACAGTGTGACATGTAGAGCCACTTGGCATTGGCTCCCAGTGCTGGGGCAAGTTTATAGCATCTTGATCTGTAAGTTCACATTAAATTCATTATTTGTATACAATTGCAGATTCAATTTTGTATTTATTTATATCAGCCAGTTCTAGCCTCCACTCCACCATCCATTAAGTTTTCACAGTTCATTGAATAGTTGGAAAACATGTACCTTTCTGCATGTCATAGCGTCTGATTACTACGGTGTTGCCTTGGACATCAGTGGCAGGTCCATCTGGCATATTGACCGTGTAGACTCGGCCCTGGATGTCAACATCTACACGAGGCTGGTTGTTTTGTTTGGCTTGCTCAAGCAGGAAGTTGGTGGTGGAGCCAAAGCTCTGGAATTGAACCCCCTGAAGCTGGTACTGCCAGTCAATTGATTCAAGAATCCTCCTGATGTCCTCGTCTTCTCTGACTTTCTGCAACATCTTCTGTATTTCAGTGGTGGCTTTATGCACATTTTTGGTGAGCCCCTCTAGGGTAATACAGGTACGTTCGCAATCGATCTTCACGCTAACGTTCATGGTGCTCTGAATGACGCCAATGTCCTGGTAATCTGCATGTGATAGGTTGAGGATCATTCTGTCTGTAATGGGGGTCTCAACATAATCTTTGGATATCAGTTTATTAATCCATGTTTTCGCCTCATTGACTTGAGCCTGGGAACTACCACAGATGTGGAAGCAGGCAGGCTTTATTGGTAGATCATCGAAGACAAGGTCTTCTTTTTGTGGCGTGGCAGCACTTTCTCCACCAAGCAAATATGCTGAGAAAATACCAATTATTATTATTATTATTATTATTAACAGGCACATCAAAACAGTATGCTGTTATTCTGACAACATTTAGCTGTTGACAATGAACTTGTACACATACACATGCAATATTAAAAACATTAATTGGATTCCCAATTGTCATTAAGATTGTGAGATGCATGGTTTATTAATAGCTTAGTTTATTTATGAGCCAATTTACATTTCAGATCGCTCCCGGCTCAATCCCAGGTGCGTGAAACGCAACACTTCTCAATGGTGGAGAAACGTAGGGAGGGAGCAGAGAGGGAGGGGATGTTGGTTTGGTTGTTTAGTTTCAAAAGGTTGCTCTTTTCCCCTCTTCTCTGCTGTCTCTCTTTACAACGCTGAAATCTTACCTACAACACCTTTAACTTTTCCAAGGAAACCGCTATTCTGCTTGTCGGAGCCTGCTTTCTTCTCCATTCTGCTGAGGAAGTCCTTCATCATGGCCTCTTGGAAAATGACGATGCGGACCACCTTCAGGCAACTCTGAGCACTCTGGGCCACCGTGTCCACCACTGCATCCAACATGGCGTCGGCCACTTGGCCTGCCTGGGCATTACCCTGCCCTTAAAAATAACACCATAGTAGATATTTTACCTTCAGCAATAACCAAAACTTTTAATTATTATTGTGTTGGCATGGTCATTCAAAATCAAGTAAATAGGCAAAAAAAAACATTTGTTTTACCATCTAAAAATAAACTTAAAGAGAAAATATAGTAGTAGACTAGTAATAGTAACATATAATTACATACTAATCAGACTAAACATCTTTACAAAATATTTTTATATTACCTACAACTGGTCCCTGAGCATCAGATGACAGATTACATCTCACCTGTACCCAGAGCAGGAAAAGAGATAGAAGTGTAATGGTTTTGTTCAACCAATACAAGAGCAGCTTTCACAGCCAGTTGGATATCCTGGGGGTCATTGCGTCCAGGCAAATGGAGAATCTTTTGACACTTCAGGTTCCCTGGTTTGGTCATTATCATTCCTGTATTGGGCTGTCCACCTATTAATATAATTCAAATATTTAACATTAAATGTAACAAAGAAAGATGATCCGCAGCGATCAGTGGGTTTTGACTGACACCTTTCATCTCAAAACATTTCAAAATTACTTTTTATGACAGTTCTATTCGTTTTATGATATTTCATGTTAAAATGTGTATCAAAATAAAATGTGAGACGATGTGTGCATAAATGTGACTTTTGGAAAGCGAGATATAAAGATAGTGTGTATGTTTGTGTGTGTGTGTGTGTGTGTGTGTGTGTGTGTTTGTGTGTGTATATGTGTTGTCTCTCCACAATTAAAATAGCTCCAACACTTGCATAATAATTTACAGAAGTGACTTCAAACCTCGACTCTGCACAGGTCATAAATACTTGAACGATAGCAATACTGTTCTTGTCCACGTACACAAGTCGACCCTGTCAATGTTTCATCCAATGCCTTATAATTTTGGCAACCATTGGAAATAATACAGACACACATTTGTATGTCAATACAACAAATCAGTGGTTGTATTATTGTATTATTTGAATGTCATATTTGTATTGATACTATATAATATGATTACTGCATGATATTATTAGCAATATATATGTTTCATTATTGCATTAGTCCTCCCAAAGTTATGAAACTATTGGAAAGCGTAGCGATGAAACACATTGATCCTTTGGGATTTGATTTGCGGTAGCGGGATGGCATCCCAACCACACGCACAACCTCTCAAAACCATGTTAAAACTAATGTATTTTTAACATTTTGACAGGTCCTTACCTAGAATTGTGCATTCATTTTCTACAGTTGGACCAGCTGCATCCAAAATGGCCTTGGACACTCCTATGAGAAAGACACAATACACTAATAAATACAAATCTGCATCCATGTTGATGTCCTTAAAACTTTATTTGTTATCTGAGGAATAGATTATCGTTGTAATATGAAGAAGCATGTGATTCTACCCAAGCATGTCTCCTAACACAAGCTATTATTTACCTGTCTTGAGGTCGAATGATGGGTTGGAAGAGTTGACGATGACATCAGTGGTCTCCTTGGTGATGTCCCCCGACAAAACCTGTACTCTCACATGTCCGATTGTCATCTCATGCATCCCTGAAGCTGAGGTGACTTTGGAGAAGAGGCCTTGTGACACAAAACAATCACTATAAACAAGATAAACAATCTCGAGCAGGTCCCAATGCACATGCAGAGAACACTATAATTCGCAGACCCAAATGGTTGCAGTTATAGGCTGCAGATTTAGCGGTTACAGCGCTCGCCTTCCAATCCTTAGGTCGTCAGTTCGAGCCCCTGCTGCATGAGAACCTGCAGTTACATGGGTCTTCTGACCTCACTCCCGAACCCTCCTCAATGAGTGTGTCAGGGAGGTATTATTATGACTTATTATGATAATTATGATTATAACACAACATGACATTACTTGACTGGGTCTGAGTTGGATCACTTGGTGTTGTTGGGAGCCGTTTCTGTAATTCATCTTTGAAAACCTGTTGGTTGACACAAAGATATATGCCGTCAATGAAATACAATGTCATACAACACATGACAATCCAAAAGCTAATCAATGCAGCCTTTGTAATAAAGATTACAAATGGGATACAACCGAATCAAGTTTAATCAATTGGATAGAGTTTTTCCGTATAGACACATCAAGTACTGCATTTCAAGTATTTCAAGTGTATGAAACAAATTGAATTAGATAAAATAGGCAACAATATAGACCATAGCAGGTTAAAGTTACATTCAGTATCCTGTTTCATCTGTCTTCTTGATTACTACTTAACAGTAACTATGCTACATTTTTTTGTAACAAATAGTTTTGTTTTTTCGTACAACAAAAGGACTACAAAACTATTTTCGATTACAATGTTCATTTATGATTTGCTTGACAAGTAATTGTTTACTCGAGTACACGTGTGTCAGTGTCAAGTGAGTGACGTGTGTAACATATTATACGTGTGACACACCCACTCAATATATTGGCTAAAGTAGGCTAAACTTACTTAGCCCAGAGATGACGAAACTAACCAGAAGGTGGTATGGTCCATTGAGTAAACTTCTGCTTTCCTAATATGCTGTGGAGCGGTGTGATGTGAACATGGCAGGTGGAATGCAAAGTATATTTAAAAGGATGATACCGGTCTGGGTATATTGGTAACCAACATTTTTAGGGATTGCTTTTAAGCCGGGAGAGATGATGACGATGGTTTCACCTGAAATCACCTAAACCAGTGGACTATGGTTAAAGTTGGGTGAAATTGGTTTTACAACAGATATTATCACTTTATCTATGAATATATTTATTTTTAGCTATGCCACCCAACTTCAGCCCTGCCACCGTGTACTTATTTATGAAATATATCATTCTACCTGGATTGTCTCTTTGTCTTTTGGATGGAGAACGACGTCAACCGTCTTTAAGCCCCTTGGCTGTTTCTTAAACTTCAAGACTTCCTCTATCATTACAGATGCTGCAAGGTCTTTGGGGAAGCCCAGGTCTCCAGGGCCAATGGCAGGGAAGGTTATGGAGGTAAGACCACGTTGTTGTGCCTTGTTCAAGCAGTCTTCAACAATCCCTCTCAGTATCTGAAATATATCACAGATGTCTTTTCATTTCAAGGTAAAAAGACATTTGCTGAAAAGTATAACGCTCACATAATGAAATCTGTAAATAAATAGAAATCAACACTGTCAGCAAATATGTTACCTTGCGAGTGTTGTCCTGGTTGTCCCAAGAAGGAACCACTGTATGAAAAACCACGTTGCTTTTCAGATCGCAGCCACCCGTAATGATGACATCACCAAAGTTCCCAGTTTTCCTCTGTTCACTGACCAACAGCTGAAGTTTTTGTCCTGCTGCACGAAGGATAGCTTTGGAAATGGCTCCCTTTCCCAGATCAAGGTCTGTTCCCACAACATTCACAATCACTTCTGTCTGAAAATATTAATGAACAGAAGGTCTTTTTTTCAATGTACATTTTCTGACAGGACTTTTGACTGAAACATTTTAAATTCAGATATACATTTGGATAGAAAATAAATTATTACCGTAGCATCTTTAATCTTCCCTTCCACTATTTGCATCTTCAATTCCAGATGTGGAGATTCGAGGAGTTGGTCAGTATCACTCTGTTGAGAAGTGATTCCATGGTTTCCAAACTTGTCTCTCACAGCTGTTACCAACGCCTGAACAGCACGGTCATCAGTGCTAACAAAATGGATCTGCTTCAGGGTGTTTTCACCAAACCGGTCATCACAATGTTCCTTCATCACCTTGATGATGGTGTCGGCACACAGGTTGAGTGGGAACCCCATGTTGGTGCTAATGGCAGATATGGCCAGAGAGAGACAGCCATTCTTCTCAGCAAGTTCTAGACTTCCTTTAACAGCTCTTCTCAGCAGCCCCACCATCCTCTGGTGGTTAGATTGATCATACTGGGGCCCCACCATGTGGATCACTTTTTTGCAACAAAGCTGTCCCCCTGCACCAGTAATGACACTGTCTCCTGGCTTCAGCTGCCCTCTCCAGAGAAGGATTTTGTCACATTCCTCCTGTAAGCAAGAACCAGCAGCCGCCGCAAATGCTCCTCCGATACCTCCATCAAGTTTCAAGTTCTCATTAGAATTGATTACCACTGCATCTACTGGGTAGCTACATAGATCAGCCTTACAAACAACTATATCAATGCCATCAGATGTTTGAAGCTGGTATATGGGTTTTGAGGGGTGCAGGTCATTTTGTCCACTACCAGACTCATCCATCAACTGGACCAAGCAACCGGTATTTTTCATTAATGTAGAAACATACATAGCTTCATTTTCCTGAAAGAACTCTTTAGCCCCAGGCTTGGAGATTTGATATTCCTCAAAGTACACTGAAGACAGCAAGCCATCAAACGTACTTTTGCAATTCATGACATCGATTCTAGGACCTCTGACATTAACAGACTCCTTCCCAAAATACATTTTCACTGTGTCCTTCACTTTGTATGACCCGGTTTTGTGCTGAGTTTCAATATATCTGACAATAGAGTCAGTCTTTACCGGAAAAGTTTCATTAACTTTGGAATACTTGTGGAGGTGCTCTTCAATTTGTTTGGAGACTGTTACTACACTATCCTTGTAGCCAGCAACTGTTACTTTCGCAAGTTGACCAGCACTAGACATTGTAATAGCAATCTTCTTCGAAGTAGTATTGATGCCTTCTTCCAAACATTTGACCAGGTCTTGCCACTGTGGATTCTTCAAGACATTACCATCTTCGACATTAATGTACCGAGAGATCAGTACTTGTTTCAGTTGATCTTGAGCCTCAGTCAGAGTGTTGTCTGAAACAGCCAGGATGTTCAGGCCTGTAGCAACTCTCTCAACTGCTGCATGAATTTCATTAGATGTGAAGATACTTTTTGTAAGGTTTTCCTCATCCTCATCCTTCAAAAACTGAAGAAGAGAGTTGTCCAACTGGAACTTCCGCCGTTTTACTGCAAGCGCTCTGTTAACAACCAGATTAGCTGCTTCCAAAATCTCGTGTTGTAAGCCATGTAAGATCATTTTATCTTGAAATCCTATGTTCAGCTGTGGGTATTTACCTTTCAAATGGTCAACAAGGCCATTTTGACAGAGGAATTGATAAATGACTTTGGATATCTTGACTTCATGTGTAATGCTTGTATTCGTCCTGAGAACCCTTTTCTCAATCTTACTCATGAGCTCATTAAAAGTGGGCTCCAGTCTGGTCACATCATCCACAAAGCCAATCACTGACAATGCACCTTCAGCTTTATCAGGAATGACTTCCACAGCCTTGTTTACAATCACCTCTCTGATCTGCGTTTCAAAATCTTCCCATGCTGATAATGGAGGCTGAAGCCTCAGACTTTTGAATCTGGACAAGACCTGCGCGAAGGCCTGCTGCACTGAATGTTTCCACACTTTGATGTCTTTGGCTTTAACACCTTTCTGCTGGAGCAATGTTGGAAGAGGGCTGAAACTCACAGATGAGGATAGAAGGTCCACCTTGCAGAAGAGTGCTGCAAAGGGACTGCAAACCATCTGCGCTGCTTCCTGCTTCTTGTGGAGGTATGTCGATATAGTGGGATCTATGCTTTCAGAGAAGGCAGCGGGTAGTTTGAGTGTGGGTCGGTCTTTGCCATAAAGAGCCGTTCCCAAGGAGTCGTAAAATGGAAAAACTTTGACCTGTTCCTTCCTGATGAGATGTTTCTTCTTGATTATCCCTTGAACAGCTATTGAGGTAAAAATCATTATTTTCATTTGACGTACACTTGACGTTATGTTATAAAAATTAAAGGGATTAAAGTATAATATTTTAATAATGATTTATAAAAGTCAGCATTCATGTCATGAAATGCAAGATAAAAATGTGTTCAATGGTATCTGTCGCTGTATTTTATATTGTAACTAGTGCTGTCAGTTAAACGCGTTATTAACGGCGTTAACGCAAACCCATTTTAACGGCGTCAATTTTTTTATCGCGAGATTAACGCTATTTTGGCCTCGTGTAGTTTTTTTCACAAGCTGTTGCAACAACTAGTAATGTTAGAAAAACTACAGCACCACAACAGATCTAGCTAGACCGGAAGCAAAACAACAAGCACGCCGTTTGGGCTTGAGCCAGCCAGAGAGTAGTAGGCACGTTACGTTTTGAGTGGATGGCGAGCGCGAGGCGCCGAAATGGATGGCAATAAGATTCTGAATGGAAAGTTTACTTTTAAACAATTCGTAGGTGCGTGGTGTGTTACGATTGCGCGCACCCCCCCCACCGGTCGTAGGTCCGGGGTGGGTTACGATCCCGCCCCCCCCCCCCCCCCCCCCCTGCCAGTCGTAGGTCCGGGGTGGGTACGATCGCGCGCACCCACCCCTTGTCGGTCGTAGGTCCGGGGTGGGTTACGATCGCGTGAACCCCCCCTCCCCCCCGCCGGTCGTAGGTCCGGGGTGGGTTACGATCACGCACACCCCCCCCCCCCCCCCCGTTAAAGACTTAAAAAGTCTTTAACTGGGGGTACATCACTGACAAAGGGTTGAGAACCACTGGTCTAGTTGATATCATTCGCATAGCGTCCAACGACTGGACCTACGAATTGCCTTCGAGAGCCACCATTACAAGCCACGTACCGGAGAAGGCTAAGGTACAGGCTGGGTTGATGAGCCTCTGGTGAATAAAGAGCAGTAGCCTGACTGCTATGTTCAAAGCTAACTTGAGAAAAAGAAACTTGAAATTATTAAGCCATGGTTTAGTTTACCTGATGTGCACTTTATAATTTTATTTTGTATCGCCCTGGTTTAACTGCACTATAGGCTGAGTCCTAATTTACCTGATGTGCACTTTATAATTTTATTTTGTATAAAAAAAAAACATTTCCATAAAGCAAGCCAATCCACTTTTGTTGATAAGAGCATTAAATGAGAAAAAAATAATGGGACAAAAAGAAATCAAGGGAAATTTAGAATAGATAAAAATGTGCGATTAATTGTGATTAATTGTGAGTTAACTATGACATTAATGCGATTAATCGCGATTAAATATTTTAATCGTTTGACAGCACTAGTTGTAACCCATTTACGTCCATTAGGGTTAGGGTTAACATCTATTTAACTACCATTAACTACCTTTTAGTGATAACATAACTACCTGCAGCCATTTTAAAGGAGATGACAGCAGATTCTTCCTCTTCATCTGGGGTGATCTGTTCAACCTCCCAGCCTTCGTTCTCAAAATACATCTGGAGGACATCTGAGTGGATGTTTGCTACATCTTCAACTTTAACTTTAGCTGTGACTTCCAGAGGTCTGACAGATAAGTTCTTGCTCAGGAACGTCCTGTTTGTCTGGCAACTTGTAATGAACTCATTATTTTCTGTTGGAGAATAGAAAAGAGAAAGCAGACCTACACATTAGCTCATACATAATGCAAGCGATAACAAATATTATTATTTCTTTAGAATGAATGCAACGTTGAGGCATTAATAAAGTAGTAGTTAATAGTGAGTTCATATCAAATGAATAATTTATAAATCATTAGTTCCTACATGAATACTCATTAGTAAGTAGGGATGAGCGAGTACAGCATTATCTGTATCTGTATCTGTTAACCATATGAATTATCTGTATCTGTACTCGGAGTGGGCGGGATTTAACCCGGAAGTGGGTCGGGTTGTCTTGAAATGAGCGAGGTTTTAACCGGTATGTTATTTTAAGCATGCAATTGATATGGGTTGATCAGAAATTGTTATTTATTGCTGATTAGAAAACTATTTACAGGACAGCATCAGCATTGAAAAAAACCCCCAAAAAACTCAGACGACCGGCAGGGAGAGGGAGAGAGAGAGAGAGTGTGTGTGTGTGTGTGTGTGTGTATGTGTGTGTGTAGCTTGATTTCCAATATTTATACCACTACTAGCTTTATTTTTTCACGAAATACAGCAAGAAAGTGTCGGACATCGTGCGTGAAGTAAAAAAAAACTGGTTAGAGCCAGGCAGCCAGATGACGGTTAAAAAAAGAAAAATAAATCTCCGAGAGACGCAACGCGAGTCGGCACCACGTCTGAACGAACCCACGTTTACCAGAACTCTACTGGTTCATAAGTAAGTACCAACCTCAGTAATAACAAACCTGAAGCTGAAGAAACCCTAAACATTAACGGAAAACGACCCGCGAACCTGAGTGACTGAGGGAGAGACAGAGAGCTGTTCTGTGTGTGAGTGATCAGAGCGGGACACAACAACACATCTGCATTGTGTAGGGGAGGGGCGCTGTAGCCTATCACAGAACGCTGACACAGTCAGCTACCCAATGAGGATTTTCATTCAATCCGAGCACAGCTATTGACTCGTATTACTCGTATAATACTCGTACACGGCAAAAGTACTTTATCCATACCGGATACTCGTTTCAGCCGAGTATCCGGCTCAACTCTATTAGTAAGCAATTCTTAATCAGTTCTAAATGATAAATGAAAATATAGTGCTATAAGGGTTCATAGGCTAATTTATAAAACATATGGTAATGATTTACAAACTATTTACAATGTGTTAATAATGCTTTATTAAGACTTAACAATGCTGCAATTCATGATTAGTTCAGGTAGTTGGAAAGAATTATTAAAGTATTTTGTGTGAGCTCATCTTAAGTGAGGACTATCTATGCCTTACTCAAAATGTATGAGTCTCTTGCCTTCAAGCATGTGGGGCTGGATAGGAACTCAGTGGTGTTCAGTGCTCCAATTGTGGAGCTGTTCATTGCTGCCCCTCAATTGATCAATCCAGCATTTACATGTCATTTATAAATGTAATTAGTAAGGCATTTATAGTCCTTACTTTAGATGAGCTCACACAAAAAATACTTAATTAATGCTTTCAAACTCCCTGAATAATCATCATTAACTTATGCTCTATATAATGATCTTATGAACCATTATCTCATTATTTTATGAATAATTTATAACTGATTATGAATTGCTTACTAATGAGTATTCATATGTAGGAACAATGCTTTATAAATTATGAATTCACAATATGTATTACTTAACTACTTTATGAATGCTTCAAAGTTGCAGTTATCCTAAAGTGCTACCCAAATAGCTTAGTCATTATAATTCATATTTAGGTAATTTTTAAAATCACACAGTAATGACTACCTTTTCCACTTGAGAATGTAACCACAGCGGAGCACAGGTCAGAGAGGATCTCCAAACTGAACTCATGTTGGGTGTTCATCGGGGATTTGAAGTTCTTGCAGATGTTCTCCACCAACATCTCCATGAAGTCCTTGCTCATGTCCTGGGGAACGTTCTCTAAAACAGCCGAGGTGGAACACAAAGCTGGCTCTTCTGCCGGCTCTTCCCTGCTAGCCGCCTCAACCTGGATTTCCTCCTCAGCTGGACGTCCACCAGAGTGGATTTTTTTGTTGCTGGAAGTGGTAGTCAACTGCCATAGAGTATTGTTCAGAACATAAGACTAATCCATAACCGAAGAAAAGGTTTATTTTATACATAGCATTTTAACTTACTGGCACAAGGTAATGTTCCTTTCAGTCATGTCAATGACTCAATGGACCATACCACCTTTCTCAGTGCCCCCAGCCCTCCCCTCCCAGCACAGTCACCCTGGCCAGCTTGGAGTTTGGCTCTGTGAGATTCAGCTGCCTTGTTGTTGTTGTTAGCCTGAAGAGCTACACATGATTGTGCGAATGGCTGGTAGCAATGAATACCAATCTACGGATCAAATGGGGACTATAACTTCAACAAGTCTTACTGAGCCGAAGAGGAAATCTTACAGCGGAGACGGCAGCAGGTAAATGTGCAACAGCGTGTTCCTGCCATTCAGCGTCAAGTTCAAGTAATAAAGCATTGCTGCATGGAAAAATAGATTTACAGCTATGTTTATAAATGCAGTATTACCATTACTAAACCACTATTTTCAGAGTTTACTCGTGCACTTTCAGCTTATTCAATGCATGAAGTAGCAATGCGTGTATACATGTAGCACGGACCACAGGGGAGGAGGAGGCTCATCTGTAGGTCCAAATAGTAAACCATGCAGGTTGATGTGACTGGCTAGTGCATGGAGGAGGGAACCACAGAGGGAGCACATAAAACATGAAGTCTGGACCAAGGATATCAGCTCTTTGCAAACCAACTCAGCCTTCGGTATCACTTGTCTACAAGCGATTCCGTCTTTCCTGACCTCTCTCTTGTTTTGTAAAAATGTAGTTTATCTACGACACCATACAATGGCAGCAGGCGTGTCTTTGAGGTTAGTGGTT
This sequence comes from Merluccius polli, assembly GCA_030340625.1. Taxonomy (NCBI): domain Eukaryota; kingdom Metazoa; phylum Chordata; class Actinopteri; order Gadiformes; family Merlucciidae; genus Merluccius; species Merluccius polli. Next base: position 230,300 of record JAOPHQ010001721.1, on the reverse strand, counting down.
TCTTTGTCGCCCCAGTCAGCTTCCTGTCTGCTTGCTTCCTCATCCTTGAATCTAACAGTGGCCTGTGTTGCATGGAGGCCTTGTAGAGGCACCAGGAGTCCTGACATATTCAATTAAATACCATTAAATACCACCCCCCCCCCCCCTTCTCTCTCTCTCTCTCTCTCTCTCTCTCCCTCCATTGACTCACCCTCCCTCCCTCTCTCTCTCTCTCTCTCTCTCTCTCTCTCTCTCTCTCTCTCTCTCTCTCTCTCTCTCTCTCTCTCTCTCTCTCTCTCCCCCCCCCCCATCCTCTCTCCCTCCCTCCCCCCCATACCAAATAATACGACCTTACATTCCCCACATCCATAACATGCACCGCCTTGTGTGTGTGTGTGTGCGCGTCATGTTTACGAAATATTTACGAAACGACAACACACAAAGTTCGTGTTACACAGATCACGAAATCACGTGTCATCGTCCGCAAAGGCGTGGCCTACTTACCGGACTTTCCCCCGGCAAGCGCACGGTGACGTTGAGCAGCCCTTCTTCCAGAAGCAGCTGGTGGGTTTCTTTAGCCACAACCCTCGTCCTGTCTGGATGAAAGGCACAAAACACAGCTTAGCGACACGTTTTACAACCGAGTCCAACCCCAACGGGGAAGTAACTACCTTCCTCCGTCCTGAAACGTAGCGTCGCCGTCCCGCTCCCGTCTTCATACTGGATTTGGCATTCACCACCGTTGGACCGTTTCTTGCTCTGGAAGTATTTCAGCAGTTTGTTCTTCAGTTTGGGGACATTGTTGTCCTCCAGGTACACGACCAGAGGGAACCCGTCTGCGTCGGCCATCGCCGTGCGACTATCTGACCCACTGAAGGTTTCCTCCCCACGTTGAAGGCGTTTCCTCCGCACTTCACTTTTGGTTTCGGTCTGAGTCAGAGTGACGTCAGAGAAAACACACTTTACATAGGCTGAGATCAATATAGCTGAATATAAAGCTGTGTCCTGTTTAATGAATGTGACAATACGATGATGGGTCTACAAAAACATGCTCATCTGGTTGTTTACCTTTATAGGCCTACCTGTATAGAGACATAGCCTAGATGTGTCATGTGTTTATAGGCCTACCTGTATAGAGACATAGCCTAGATGTGTCATGTGTTTATAGGCCTACCTGTATAGAGACATGGCCTAGACGTGTCATGTGTTTATAGGCCTACCTGTATAGAGACATAGATGTGTCATGTGTTTATAGACCTACCTGTATAGAGACATAGCCTAGATGTGTCATGTGTTTATAGGCCTACCTAAAGTTTGTTACTTCATATAAACCCTCACTTTATTGTGCAGTCTCCCCTCTCACTCACTCACTGTGCTCCTCTACCCTGACTCCTACAGGCCAATAGGGGTGGTGGAGTGATCATTATTATGATGATGATGATGATGATTATTATCCACTGATGATAATCATACGTGAATGAGCTCAGCTCGTTTCACGGTGTGCATCCATCCACAGCTGATGCTCCAGAAGGAAGTCACCCCAAAGATATGGCAAAGAGAGACACACTTGGAACCACCAGGACCTTCACAGTGCGTTTCAGACTCACTAGCTACCTAACTAACTACTACTACTAACTAGCTAGCTAACCAACTACTACTACTAACTAGCTAGCTAACTAAATACTACTACTAACTAGCTAGCTAACCAACTACTACTACTACTAACTAGCTAGCTAAGTAGCAACGCAAAACAACAAAAGTAAGACGTGTGCAGAGATTGTCTGTGTGTAAGCCAGGTTTTTATTGGTCAAACATGGAGCATTTCATTAATTACATGGGACTTTCTGCTGTTAGCTGGGGGCTGGAGCTAACTCATGGTTACTACCAGCAGTGATGAATACTTTCCTGAGAAAACGTTCTTCTATCCATTCTTCTATTCGGCTCTGTGGTAGAAGAACCAACGGCTGCAGGTACCGAGCCGCAAGCAAGGTCGCAGGGAAAACGTGGACTGGATGTTCAGTAATGCATTCTGAACCAGTGGAATGGACTGGATAACTCTCTATAACGTACACTACGAAGTGAGTAACTGAGATTTAGGATCACATTTAAGTCCTTAATGACAGGTTATATGATTATCTATTTAAACTGATATGTTGGCCGCTTTATATTGAATTTGTCGGTATTGTTTTGTAAATAAATAAATTAATGAATAAAACAACACCAAACTATTTAGGGGGGCTTAAGAATATTTTAGGCCCTAACAACAAGCCTAACGGCGCCACTGTAAGTAGCCTGTTTCGTTTGAGATAACTGGTGACATCGTTTGATGGTTCATGTGAACATTTGACTATCGCTCCACGTACAGTCGTGATTTGCAGGCGTCGTCCACGAGGCTCTGGCGCCACCTGGTGGTCGGTGCTGCACCTACTGGAGTGCAGCATGGAAGTAGGCTACTGGGATGACTGGGTGGAGGTCACAGTACCACACTGGAGAAATACAGTGGGGGTAAGAGTACTGCCAAGTAAAAGTACAAAAGCATTAGCATTCAAATATGAGTAAGTACCAAGAGTAAAAGAAGCCTATTCTTTCATTTCAGAATAATAGCCTATATTAAATTGCTGTGACGTCACATGCCCGTTATTAATACTCCAGTCAATGGATTACGAAAGGTTTTTAACCAACATTAATAATATATCCCAAGGAGTCAAGGACTAGTGTCTACCATTACCAATGCTATTCAAATGCGTTATACATTTTGTATTGTAATCAGAGGTGGAAAGTAACAAATTACAATTACTCTCATTACTGTCTCGTTACCGAAAGGACGAGATCGCGGATACAAGCGGCCGAGATGAGTTTTCTCAGGAGGGTGGCTGGCTTCTCCCTTAGGGATAGGGTGAGAAGTTCAGTCATCCGGGAGGAACTCGGATTAGAGCCGCTGCTCCTTTGCTTGGAAAGGAGTCAGTTGAGGTGGTTCGGGCATCTGGTAAGGATGCCCACTGGACGCCTCCCTTGGGAGGTGTTCCAGGCACGACCAGTGGGGAGGAGACCCTGGGGAAGACCCAGGACTAGATGGAGAGATTATATCTCAACACTGGCCTGGGAACGCCTCGGGATCCCCCCGTCAGAGCTGGTCAATGTGGCCCGAGAAAGGGAAGTCTGGGGCCCCCTGCTTGAGCTGCTGCCCCCGCAACCCGACCCTGGATAAGCGGACGACGATGACTGACTGATGACTGACTGTCTCGTTAATCGCTTTTTTTTGTGCACTTGTACATTTGAGTAGTTTTTAAAATCAGTAATTTTACTTTTTACTTTGCTACATCTAAACTGCTTCTGTTACAGAGTAACGAAAACCAAGTTGTCCGTGAACTGAGCATGCGCGCCAGAGAGAAAACGTTGTGGCTCAACGTCACCCCCCCCCCCCCCCCCCCCCAGAAGATGCTCTGAGTACATTTTAAATGAGCTAGCCAAAACATCTCCAACTAGGAGCTTTTCCCCCTCTAATAAACTAGCTAGCCCGTGAAGACCTAATGCACCTGGCTAGGCCTGTAGCTGTTGGGACATGACATGACGTTCATTTGAATAGTTTACCTGCAGGCCCTTACACATGCCATGTATCATATAAACATACATAGAGAAGCACTTTTAATAACATTAGCTAGTATTATGTAATAATGGTTAAAAGGACAACTTTGGGATTTTCAATGTCAATGTGCGTCCTCTAAAAGTGCTTGTTTTGCACCGACAGGCTCATATTGTTATTATCAGCATTATCCGTTGTCTGACAACATTATGGAGAGGATCCCTACAGAGAAATAAACATTAGTCTTTAGTCTCGCTCAAGGAGAAGTCTCGCGATAGTCGAGTATGGTGGTTTGAATATGATCTGAATATTTAAGTATCTCACCGAGTAGTTCTTAATTATTCCCAGAGTTATTTTTATACATCCACGGAGACGAGTAGTCAATCAATGAAACTTTATTCATACAGCAAGAAACAATCAAAATGGCGATACATTTGAAAGGGAGATAAACAAGATTACACACTAGATTAAAATAACTTTAGATGTTTAAGATTCAATATTTTAATTAGTTCCTCTTGCTGGCTGTTCCAGAAGCGAGGACCATAGACATTATGCTGCTTCCCCATAGGTGTTAACATGAGGCCAGTACTAGAGGATCTGGAAGCACACATTAAAAGCAAATCTGACAAGCATTCAGGCACTACCACTGAGTGGTTTAAAACAATTAAAGGATCTTAAAGTGATGGACAGGATCTAAAAACATAAAATAACCCTGTACCCACTACACACTTTCAAATATCGTGTCCAATGGAAAAAAAAAACATTGGCACAGGTCACTGACTTTTATTGATTCATTATAGTACCTTTCCCTTTCACAAGCTTAATTCATGTGGTAAGTGCGAATCAGAATAAAATGTATACTTTTGATTTGTTTCTAATTTAGTGGGTTTCACAGTTCACAAATGTAAGAGGATGTTTTAATGAGGGGCGAAGGAGCAGCGCCGCAAACGTCATTGCAGAAGTCGCTTTTATTGGTCAGAAATGTTATGTCCCGCGAGCTGTCACTTCTATGCATGCAGGGAATCGCGAAAATGCTGTCAAGTTTTGTTTACCTTATTGTGCGCACAAATCACTTCTCCAGTTTATATCAAATGAGGAGTAAATACAGTTACATACATGTTTGCAGACTTGATTCAGCACATTTCTTATGTGCTCTTCAGCCCAGATGTCAAGCAAACTACAATTAGCTATGTCTGTTCTATTCGTTCTGACAGTGTAAATGCTATATCTTTTTATATTGTTTAGCCCAGCGGTCTGCCACGTCTTTTCGTTAATGTTTTTTTTAATCCCGTTTCCGCAGTTATTAAATTATCATTTCTAAACAAATGCAATTGGGTCAGATTGCGTTCTTACTGCAAGTGAGACCAATCGAACTGCAAGAGAGTGCAGGGTTTGATTAAAACAGACAATATTGTATAATGTGAAAGCGCTGTTATTCTTATCGGTTAATGGTTCATAACTGTTTAATGAGTGTTGGTTATCGGTCAGAATTGTTTTCTCCAAATTAGCATCCCTAGATGTGAGCTTTCCTTCTTGTCTTTGTTAGCACATGTTAGCACGTTGTTAACGTCCTGTCGAGAGACGTTTCTTTAATTCGTCATTGAAAACCTGCAGGTGAACACAAAAAGAACTGCCATCAATAACGGTCATACAACACAAACCATGTGTGTATTATGTATGTGTATGTTTATATTAAATATGTTTGTCTCTACCTGGATTGTCCCTCTGTCTTTTGGATAGAGAACGATGTCCACCGTCTTCAAGCCCCTTGGCTGTTTCTTAAACTTCAGGATTTCCTCTATCATTACAGATGCTGCAAGGTCTGTGGGGAAGCCCAGGTTTCCAGTGCCAATGGCAGGGAAGGTTATGGAGGTAAAGCCACGTTGTTGTGCCTTGTTCAAGCAGTCTTCAACAATCCCTCTCAGTATCTGAAATATATCACAGATGCCTTTTCATTTCAAAGTAAAAAGACATTTGCTGAAAAGTATAACGCACACATAATGAAATCTGTAAATAAATAGAAATCAGCACTGTCAGCAAATGTGTTACCTCGCGAGTGTTGTCCTGGTTGTCCCAAGAAGGAACCACTGTATGAAAAACCATCTTGCTTTTCAGTTTGCAGCCACTTGTAATGATGACATCACCAATGTTCCCAGTTTTCATCTGTTCACTGACCAACATCTGAAGTTTTGATCCTGCTGCACGAAGGATAGCTTTGGAAACGGCTCCCTTTCCCAGATCAAGGTCTGTTCCCACAACATTCACAATCACTTCTGTCTGAAAATATGAATGAACAGAAGGTCTTTTATAAAATGTATTCTCTGACAGGACTTTTGACTGAACATTTAAAAATTCAGATATACATTTGGATAGAAAATAAATTATTACCGTAGAGTCTTCAACATTCCCTTTCACTAATTGTATGGGCAATCCCACATTGGTCTCCAGTGGTTTGGAAAAGTTTGTTTTCTGTTCTAGATGTGGAGATTTGAGGACTCGGTCAGTATCACTCTGTTGAGAATAAGTGGTTCCTTGGTTTCCAAAGTTTTCTCTCACAGCTGCCTCCAAAGCCTGAACGGCACGGTCATCAATGCTCACAAAATGGATCTGCTTCAGGGTGTTTTCACCAAACCGGTCATCACAATGTTCCTTCATCACCTTGATGATGGTGTCGGCACACAGGTTGAGTGGGAACCCCATGTTGGCGCAAATGGCAGATATGGCCAGAGAGAGACAGCCATTCTTCTCAGCAAGTTCTAGACTTCCTTTAACAGCTCTTCTCAGCTGCCCCACCGCCCTCTGGTGCTTAGATTGATCATACTGGGGCCCCACCACATGGATCACTTTTTTGCAATGAAGCTGCCCCCCTGAACGAGTAATGACACTGTCTCCTGGCTTCAGCTGCCCTCTCTGGAGAATGATTGTGTTACATTCCTCCTGCAAGCAAGAGCCAGCAGCCGCTGCAAATGCTCCTCCGATACCTCCATCAAGTTTCAAGTTCTCATTAGAATTGATTACCACTGCATCTACTGGGTAGCTACATAGATCAGCCTTACAAACAACTATATCAATGCCATCAGATGTTTGAAGCTGGTATATGGGCTTTGAGGAGTGCTGGTCATTATTTCTGGTATTTCCCATCAATTTAGAAACGGGTCGGTCTTTGCCATAAAGAGCCGTTCCCAAGGAGTCGTAAAATGGAAAAACTTTGAGCAGTGTCGCCCCAATGTTATGTTTATTGTTGATGATCCCTCGAACATCTAGTGAGAAAAAGATAAGGTATAATTACATATATTCATTAAATAATCATCGGACAACATCCACAATCACCACCTTAAAATAACCATCCTCCGCCCATAAAATACCTGTATCCATTTTAAAGGAGATTATTGCAGACTGTTCCCTCTGATTTGGGGTGATCCTTTCAACCTCCCAGCCTTTTTTCCCAAAATATTGCAGGAGGTCTTCTTGTTTGATGTTTGATACATCTTCAACTATAACTTTGGCTGTGATTTCCAGAGGTCTGACAGATAAGTTCTTGCTCAGGAACATCCTATTTGTCTTGCAGCATGTAATGAACTCATTATTTTCTGCGGGAGAAGACATTTCAAATTTAATCTTACAGTACAAAGGCAGACATACATTAAGTAGGTGATAACCATTCACTGAGTCACAATTCATATTTAGGTCATTTAAGATCACATGCTACCTTTTCCACTTGAGAAAGTAACCACAGCGGAGCACAGGTCAGAGAGGATCTCCAAACTGAACTGATGTTGGGTGCTCATCAGGGATTGGAAGTGGGTACAGATGTTCTCCACCAACATCTCTAAGAAGTCCTTGCTCATGTCCTGGGGAATGTTCTCTAAAACAGCCGAGGTGGAACACAAAGCTGGCTCTGCATGTCCATCCAATATTTTTTGCACTCCAGTCATTATCAGAGAAGCTGCATCTGAAATCTCGTGACTTAAACCTTTTAAGATCAATTTATCTTCATATGTAATTTCTAGTTGTGGATATTGAATTTTTAATAGGTCTGGGAGACCGTCTTCACAGAGCAGTTGAAAATGTTCTTGGGGTATCTCAAATCCCTGTATAATGCTTGTATTCTCTCTGACCACTTTTTTCTCAATCCTGTTCGACAGCTCATTAATAGTGGGCTCCAGTCTGGTCACATCATCCACAAAGCCGATCACTGACAATGCACCTTCAGCTTTATCAGGGATGACTTCCACAGCCTTGTTTACCACCACCTCTCTGATCCGCGCTTCAAACTCTTCCCATGCTGATAGTGGAGGCTGAAGCCTCAGAGTTTTGAATCTGGACAAGACCTGTGCGAAGGCCTGCTGCACTGAATGTTTCCATTCTTTGATGTCTTTGGCTTTAACACCTTTCTGCTGGAGCAATGTTGGAAGAGGGCTGAAACTCACAGATGAGGATAGGAGGTCTACCTTGCAGAAGAGTGCTGCAAAGGCACTGCAAACCATCTGTGCTGCTTCCTGCTTCTTGTGGAGGTACGTCAATATAGTGGGATCTATCCTTTCAGAGAATGCAGCAGGTAGTTTGAGTGTGGGTCGGTCTTTGCCATAAAGAGCCGTTCCCAAGGAGTCGTAAAATGGAAAAAATTTGACAGGTGTCTCCCTGATGAGATGCTTCTTCTTGATTATCCCTTGAACATCTAGAGAAGTAAAAATATTTTTTTTATTAAAATGTACTTGATAACAAAAGAAAGCAGATTAATGATACTAATAATTTACGATACAAACTCCCAGTGGCGAGCAGTCAATATAAGCTGTGAATGTGGTGCATGCCCAGGCGTTTTGAAAGACAAAATCATTTTTATTGAAATTCACTTTCAATGTTGTTATTAACAAACATTATGTGTGTTAAAACATTACTTTTTTACTTTAATTTTTATTTTTTGTTTTCTAATTATTTCATCTTCAAACAACAACGACTACAGTTGTGCCGCTCAGTTTTGATCTACTAGATTACTAGAAATGTACATTTTAATATTATATACCCTTGTCACAGGTTGGGTGAGTGTGTGGCATATGTTCATTTTTAGCTGTTCTTAGTGATGCAGTCGGCTGCCGTCGTAGACAGCTGATCACTAGTGTGTTCTGGCTCGCCACTGCAACCTACACAATACACATGCACCACCACCTTAAAATAACTATCCTCTGCTAATAAAGTTGCTATACCTGTATCCATTTTAAAGCAGATGATAGCAGACTGTTCCTCTTCATCTTTGGTGACCTGTTCAACCTCCCAACCATTATTCTCCAAATACATCTGGAGGACATCTAATTTGATGTTTGATACATCATCAACTTTAACTTTGGCTGTGACTTCCAGAGGTCTGACAGATAAGTTCTTGCTCAGGAACATCCTGTTTGTCTGGCAGCTTGTAATGAACTCATTATTTTCTGTTGGAGAAGAAAAGAGAAGAAAATGCATGCAGACATGCATCAAATGAGTGATAACCATTAATATATGATATTAAAATGTAGTTATTTTAAGACCACATGACTACCTTTTCCACTTGAGAAGGTAACCACAGCGGAGCAGAGGTCAGAGAGGATCTCCAAACTAAACTCAGGTTGGGTGTTCATCGGGGATTGGAAGTGGGTACAGATGTTCTCCACCAACATCTCCATGAAGTCCTTGCTCATGTCCTGGGGAACGTTCTCTAAAACAGCCGAGGTGGAACACAAAGCTGGCTCTTCTGTCGGCTCTTCCCTGCTAGCCGCCTCAACCTGGATTTCCTCCTCAGCTGGACGTCCACCAGAGTGGATTTGTTTGTTGCTGGAAGTGGTAGTCAACTGCTGAACAGAGTAAGGTTCAGAACATATCATGTGTTTAACATCAATCGATGAATAAGAAAACAGTGTTTATTTTATACACAGAACTTCCTCCACTCAATTTTTGCTTGTGGAACTGCTAATGTGCACAATAAAGTGCCTGTTGGTAACACTGGCATACATTTCTCCATTCAGAAAGGATTGTATTCAGAACAGGAGGTTCGATCTTTGACAACAAGTCATTGGTTCGTGGTAACAGCTGTGATGGCAGCGAAGACACCAGCCCTCAGCAAAACATTGAGATATTTTGTGGATTTTAAAGTTAGTTTCACCTTGGATACAAATGAGATAAGGACATCCATGCGGATCATCACCATATCTTCAAAAGCGCATTTCGACCTCAGGAAGTGGGTAAAATCACGCTTACTTGTCGTTTCTGTGACCCAGAAACATAGTATAATAATACAGAGTGTTGGGTCATAAAGGAGGCTATAGGGTCTGAGCTTAGCAGCACAAGAAGCAACTTTCTGTTAGTTGGCTACTGTTAGCATAAGGCTATCCTGCATTTGCATATATCTGTGTGATGAAACAAGGCCAGACAATCAGTACGTTTACATGCACAGATTATTTCGATTAAAGCCATAGCTCGTCTATGCTCCGCAATTGGACAACTGCAATTGTCCGCGTATACATGGTGGCGAGTAATCCGATTCATTGGCCGAAGCGTGTCATGCCCCGGTACGATAGGTGGCGCTGTGCCCATTTCAACTAGTGGTAATAGAGCCACCAGTTGACCTCTTTACGTCACCAGCAACAACAAACTCATTCGAGAAAGCGATGTTTCAGCAGACAGCTGTCAGTTCACTTCGGGTCCATATCATTTCTCCGAAGCTCCATTGTTCCTCTCGGTCGTATCCCACTCCTCCGGCTGCTCTGCCGGCGGAGCAGTCCGCATACGACCGAGAGGAACAATGGAGCGTCAGAGAAATGATATGGACCCGAAGTGAACTGACAGCTGTCTGCTGAAACATCGCTTTCTCCTCCATGTCGCGTTTCAATCTGGACTTCAGGGAGTCAAAGCCAAAGTTAATTTCCCCCAATTCCTTTTCCCCATGGGCGAGATAAACCCGACTAGGAGTCTTGACTTGTTGTGGAAGTACCAGAGAGTCGACCCGACGCAGTCTGTAAGATTCATAATATCAGAGAATACCGCCGTCAGTTCGGCCGCGGCGCAATGAATGAATAAAGATCGTAGTTATTTTACAACCTCGTTGATGAGCAACATTTAGAAAAACATGGACTTTTAATTCAGCCTTGGGTTAAATCGAAGCGTAGTGTGTACTGAATGCACGTTGATGATGATACACTCCTGAAAACATTTCTCCCACCAGAACAGCCCCTCCGCCGCCCGTCCGTATACATTCCCCGCCGCGGCGCAATGAATGAATAAAGATCGTAAACACGTCGGGAGAAAAAAACATTTATTTTGACAGATGTGCCCGAAGTTACTACTTTACAACCTCGTTGATGACCTACATTTAGAAAAACATGTACTTTTAATTCAGCCTTGGGTGAAATGGAAGCGTAGTGTCCGTGTGCTTCCACATTTAATGAATGCATGCCATGCGCGCTCCCGCGGCCGGGACACAATTCTTATAGGGGGTAACTACATTCACCGGCTTCCTCCATCTTCTACTTCCGGCTCACGGCCCCGGGAAAAGATCTTGAGCATGCGCAGAACGCAAATCAACGCATAAGCCAATTCGATTGGCTACATGCACGCTTAGCTCGACTATGAATCGCATTATCTAGGGGTCTTAATTCGACTATGAGTAAGCCAATTCGATTCGAGTATAGCTCGACTAAGGTGTATACATGCATCTTAGTAATCCAATCATAGTTGGACTAAGCCAATAAGTCGACTTTCTTGAGTGTCATGTAAACGTACTGACTGGCACCACCAGCGCACTAGGCAGCGTCAAATCACGGTACTGCGAAGGAGCATATTTGTTGCTGGAATACTAAATCAAAACTTTGATTTGTGCAGTGCACAAAAAACATCTATGTGGTCACAAGTAAGCTTCCACAAGACATTAACCACAGGAAAAACACATTTTTGGGGAGCTTTAAGATTTCCAACATCTGGTTGTAATTTATTTTGTATCTATAAAGAAATTATGGTGCAGAGAGGGAGGTTGTTTGTTTGGTCTCCTTGCTCTCTTTGTGCTGTGCCGTTATCTCATTTTCTTATTAATTTATATTCGTGTGTGTGCATGTGTGTGTGTGAAGCACTGTAACTGTGTTTTAAAAAGTGCTATATAACTAAAGTTTTACTTACTTATATTTTGTTGTTTTTTTCAAAATCTTGCTCTACATGTGGGAGTTTTTGAATCGTAAAAATATATATTTTTAACCTATTAGAAAAAAGTGGTGCCATGACGACAGTCTTGGGGGGCCGCAAAATACTTTGATAAGATTTTGAATTTACCTCTCAAACCCTGCTTACATTCAAAAACACATTGAATGGCCGCTAACACATCTTTTCTGCATTTTTGCAAGGAGTCGATAAGTTAGGCTAATATCTAGCTAGCATTTTGATGTAATCTCACCTGCACTGTCCTTGTTTTTTATTTTTCAATGTACCCTTCAGCAGGCACGTGCAGAGGGGGGGGCTATGGGTGCCCGAGCCCCTGCCCCTTTCCCTCTGAAGGACCAAAGTGCCCTTTTGAGTAGGGATGGGGATCGAAACCCGGTTCCATCAAGGACCCGGTTCCACTTTTTTCAAAACCCGAAAATCAATAACGTTTGGGCATATCGATACCACTATCGAGGGGGGGGGGGGCAGGTAGACACCGCTAGACACCGCTAGACATACGGGACTCATACCGGTGATCGCGGCTTTAGTTCCCTGTGTCTGATCGCTGTAATTCGGAGCGTGAATATCGGTTGAATATCTAATATCTTTCTAACTTTAAAAAACACTTTAGTATTTTTTAAGACGATAGTCGCACATCCCTCGTAACTACGCCGTGAAGGTGAACCCTCCCGGGCTATTAACATGAACCGGAGGAGGAGCCGCACATCCACACGCACCGGACACCAGAATACCAACACACATGTTTTAAATTTGATTGTTTTTAAATAAAGTTGTGTGCAGTTATACGGTTAAATACGATTATTAAAACCCTAATTATGACAGTCCTGGACCGGCCCAAAAATGTGCATCGGCTCACCCGGTACGCCCGATGGCTAGTCCACCCCTGCTTGTCCCGTTAGTTAAAAATAGTAATCCAATTGTGAAATCCGTGTTGTAATCGGCAGCATACAAGCTAGTTATATTGAAAAGTAAATAAAGATTCAGACGTGCTGCGTGATGATGTGTTCAGGTTGGCTCAGTAAAACGACTATTAGGTTATCATGATGCGTTCAAGTGTAACATAAAGAAAAGGGAAATTGAGATTTTGGCGAGAAACATGAGTAATACAGTTGTATAGTATATTAAAAATCTGGAGGATCATGACTGACAAGGCAGACATGTTAATTTTTCTGCAAAAAAAACCCTGTTAAATTATGAGATTATATTTTATTTCCTTTTGTGTGACCCATATACATTATGACTTATTTTTCATTTGGTGCTGCTGATATATTCTTTCTATTGTTAGTTGTATGTCATTTCGAAGTGGCCTATTACATTAGCCATGTTTATTGAAGGCTAGAAACGTTTTTGTTATGCTCACTTGTTAAGCAATACCAGTTCTGTTGAAAACAAATTGTCGCGTCGTCTTTCCACCAAATAATAGAAAAGTATCGATAGTGGTATCGATAAAGACTCGGATCGATAAGGAGTATCGATAAAGGTATCGATATCAATAAATATTAACGATCCCCATCCCTACTTTTGAGTGGTCATTTAAATTTCCGTTATCGGCCCCGCGTCAACAATCGTGCAACAGAAATCGTCCGGTAGCAACCCCCCCGCTCAACAATCGTGCAATAGAAATCGTCCGGTAGCACCCCCCCCTCCCGGCACAACAATCGTGCAATATAAAGCCTCTCCCGTTTTCGATTTTGAGCCCCTGCCCCTCAAAGGGTCTCTGCACGGCCCTGCCCTTCAGGTTAGGTTAGATTATGTAAGGTTAACTGTATTTGATAGTGAAATGAGTAAAATACGAAAATGAGTAAAATACGAAGAAAGGTCATGCCAACGATGATAGAAAAAAGTTTAAAATACTCATTCCCATTGTTAAAAATGTACATCTATTCCATCCATTTAAGTTTTCAGTTTTAGCCAGACCCCCTCTAGATGTTCAGATGACAGAGGGGCTTCACACAGTCTGAGCTGTAACCCTGACATCCTACTATAGTGGTTGATCCATACTTAATACTTATATACGGCCACTACAAGTGCTTTTATAGATAGCTGTATCACATGTTATAGCCTAGATGCCTAGCTAAGGAGCTAGCTAACTAAACAGGTGGCCCACCTTGCTTAGCTGATTCTATGCTAACCTGTGGACACAATTTGGAAATCAAGCAGAAGTGTAAAAGTCCTTCCCTAAGGGAATTATTTTATGGGAATTGGCACAAAATGCCCATAGTACTTTAAAGTTTGGTGTGAATTGTGAGAGAGAGAGCAAAAGATTTGAACAGCATTTTTTTGATTCCTTAAACCCGTCTAACCAGTTTGAAGGCCGCAGTATACTCGCCGTTCCCAAGCTGTTGCGCGACAATGTGACGTCACGGGAGCACCGTAACTATTTATACTCGCGCTGGCCGCTGGTGGCCGCGACAGTAGTTGCAGTCTTCTCCTGAACAGAGGTGGCGCCACTGAGGAAAGGCGACCGACTTTGCTATTTCTACGCAGTAGAAGAAGAGATCTACTAACACTGGTACCCATAGACATCGTCTATGCTGGTACCCCTGTGTCTTTAATTTCTTACACATCATTAGACATTCAGTTAAGGTTTAGTTCACCAGGATGTCTCTCACTATACAGCATTATGTCTATTACTTTACATTGCTATTATTCTACATCACTGCCACACCTGGTCAGCCATCAACAGTCCAGTGTATGGCAGCAGTTCTCATATGAATAGTGTTTGTAAGCATCTATCGTAATAACTTAATGATTATTTTATATTGTATTTTATAACTTACTGCCGCTTTGAGATAGTTTTTCAGCCACGTAATTTCACTCATCTTTGACCACAACAACAGTAGACAGCACTTACGTAAAACCATGGTTTATTAGCGAAAAACTATAGGCCTACACCACACAATAAAATAGAACATATAAAGAAAGAAGCCTTAGCAATAACGCGCATTAAAATGTGCCTTCGAACTCATCCGTGTTTCTGTTTCTGCTTTGGCGTGCGCCGCTGAAAAAAAAAGAGAGGTGCGCGACACGGCGCGACCGGGCTAAAATCCTGTTGCGCCGGCGAGATCGATGTCATTTTGACGTCACATTGTCACGCCACAGCTTGGGAATGGCGAGTATACTGCGGCCTAAACCAGACTGATACTTGGTGACACTGGGTGTGTGCGGTTATACTTTTAATCTGGATCGCCTAATAACAATGTTCAATCTTAATCCAGGATGAAGACTATTTCATCATACATGATGCATAGGTGCCCTTTTTTCCGCCCATCTCCTTCAAACAGCCTGAGTCCCCCCCCACCCTTGAAAAAAAGTCGTTTGGACCCCCCCACATTTGCCATTAAAAATATTAGTGCATGACTGGTCTACTAGTCCAGTGGTTCTCAACCTTTTTTCAGTGATGTACCCCGTTAAATATTTTTTAACAGGGTACAGGGGGGGCGCGCGCGCGATAGTAACCCACCCCGGATCTCATGTACCCCCTGGAGTGGCTTCAAGTACCCCCATTGGAGAACCACTGTACTACTCCATCGTTCTTTCCATTGCTTCACAATCAAATCCGTTCCACTTTATCAGTAGGGGGAACACCCATATAAATAGAAATCCACTCCGCATTTTCCTGTTTTTTAACACACTAAGCAGCATCACGCTCGCATTCAAAACATGCACCGAAGCAAGCCTATGTTGAGATGCACCAGAATGTGGGAAATTGCATCTACTTCTTTCAAATTTTTCAGGTGGAGGACCCCCAGACCCCCCGTCAAAATATGTCCCCCCCACTCTCAAAAAGCTGATGACGCCCTTGGTCCGCCCCTGTCTTTGAGTAACGTAGCGTGGCCTACTTACCGGACTTCCCCCCGGCAAGCGCACGGTGACTTTGAGCAGCCCTTCTTCCAGAAGCAGCTGGTGGGTTTCTTTAGCCACAACCCTCGTCCTGTCTGGATGAAAGGCACAACACACAGCTTAGCGACACGTTTTACAACCGAGTCCAACCCCAACGGGGAAGTAACTACCTTCCTCCGTCCTGAAACGTAGCGTCGCCGTCCCGCTCCCGTCTTCATACTGGATTTGGCATTCACCACCGTTGGACCGTTTCTTGCTCTGGAAGTATTTCAACAGTTTGTTCTTCAGTTTGGGGACATTGTTGTCCTCCAGGTCCACGACCAGAGGGAACCCGTCTGCGTCGGCCATCGCCGTGCGACTATCTGACCCACTGAAGGTTTCCTCCCCACGTTGAAGGCGTTTCCTCCGCACTTCACTTTCGGTTTCGGTCTGAGTCAGAGCCACGTCAGAGAAAACACACTTTACATAGGCTGAGATCAATATAGCTGAATATAAAGCTGTGTCCTGTTTAATGAATGTGACAATACGATGATGGGTCAACAAAACGCTTATCTGGTTTATGGTGAGATTGTATACATTTATAGGCCTACCTGTATAGAGACATAGCCTAGATGTGTCATGTGTTTATAGACCTACCTGTATAGAGACATAGCCTAGATGTGTCATGTGTTTATAGGCCTACCTGTATAGAGACATAGCCTAGATGTGTCATGTGTTTATAGGCCTACCTGTATAGAGACATAGCCTAGATGTGTCATGTGTTTATAGGCCTACCTGTATAGAGACATAGCCTAGATGTGTCATGTGTTTATAGGCCTACCTGTATAGAGACATAGCCTAGATGTGTGTGTTTATCATGGTCTAGGCATGGTCATTATAACAGGGTGATAAATGAATGCAACCTTAGACATCTGAGATTGAAACTAAAGCAATGGGTTAAACATGTATAAACATTGAAAATTACCAATAAATGAAAAACATGCCTTGAGATTGTAAAACCATGCAACCACGACAAAGTGATGATCATGCAACTATAGGTTGAATGCAAAGTCCAGAATAAAGACATAATACTAATAGTAAAAGACATAAGTAGCCTACTTGAGATAACTGGTGACATCGTTTGATGGTTTATGTGAACATTTGACTATCGCTCCACGTACAGTCGTGATTTGCAGGCGTAGTCCACGAGGCTCTGGCGCCACCTGGTGGTCGGTGCTGCACCTACTGGAGTGCAGCATGGAAGAAGGCTATTGGGATGACTGGGTTACTGGATTATATTTATTGATGCATTAATGTGTTCATCGCTTTAATGTTGCAGTCGGTAAAGGTGGAGCTCGTTTTAATTTATTTATACATATGTTATATATTACTTAACATACTGCGTGGGTAGCATGTCGTGTTTCCTCCTGGGGACCAATAAAGCCTTATTGATATAATAATACAGGCCTAATTTATTTATTGATTATATGTTGTATTGTTCATCTGAATCTGCAAATTAACCAGTAACTAAAGCTGTCCGATAAATGTAGTTGAGTAAAACGTACAATATTTGCCTCTGAGATTTAGTGGAGTAGAAGTCTGTAAGGTAATATAATAGAAATACTCATATACGCCTATACCTCAAATTTATACAATATGTACTTAACTCTCGACCACTGAGTTTAATTTAGCAGCAGTGGAAATGCTATTTTTGATGAGCTATGGTGCTAGGTGTTCTTTGGTTACTTTTCAGGTTAGTTAGTTGGTAACATTTGATCAATTAGGCGGTGATCGGCAGCACCACTCTGCCAAGCGGGTCCCATGTAGGGAGGCCTACTGCAGCCATTAAGATGCTCATCTCAGGATGCAGTCACATCGAACTCAAGTCAAGTCAATTTTATTTGTATAGCCCTTAATCACGGTTACAGTCTCAAAGGGATTCACTGGCCACACATTTTACGACACCCGCTAACCCCAGCCCCCCAAAGGGCAAGAAAAAAAACCTCCCTTGATTATCAGAAACCTTGAGAAGCACCCAGAGTGGGGGATCCCTCCTTCCAGGGATGGTTAGATGGTTGAAATTAATACATTTACAAAACAAAATACAAATAAATGGACTAAATCAGATTCAGCATATTCACACACGGTCGAATAATCAAACCCCATATCCCCCAATCTAACCCCATCCCCTCCAATCTAACCCCATCCCCCCCAATCTAACCCCATCTCCCCCAATCTAACCCCATCTCCCCAATCTAACCCCATCTCCCCCAATCTAACCCCATCTCCCCAAATCTAACACCATCTCCCCCAATCTAACCCCATCTCCCCAATCTAACCCCATCTCCCCCAATCTAACCCCATCTCCCCCAATCTAACCCCATCTCACCAATCTAACCCCATCTCCCCCCAATCTAACCCCATCTCCCCCAATCTAACCCATTCTCCCCCAATCTAACCCCTTCTCCCCCAATCTAACCCCATCTCCCTCAATCTAACCCCATCTCCTCAATCTAACCCCATCTCCCCCAATCTAACCCCATCTCCCCCAATCTAACCCCATCTCCCCCAATCTAATCCCATCTCACCAATCTAACCCCATCTCCCCAATCTAACCCCATCTCCCCCAATCTAACCCCATCTCCCTCAATCTAACCCCATCTCACCAATCTAACCCCATCTCCCCCCAATCTAACCCCATCTCCCCCAATCTAACCCCATCTCCCCCAATCTAACACCATCTCCCCCAATCGAACCCTATCTCCCCCAATCTAACCCCATCTCCCCAATCTAACCCAATCTCCGACCAATCTAACCCCATCTCCCCCAATCTAACCCCATCTCACCAATCTCCCCCAATCTAACCCCATCTCCCCCAATCTAACCCCATCTCCCCCCAATCTAACCCCATCTCCCCCAATCTAACCCCATCTCCAAATGAGTTAGATTGTAGTCTGGTTTACCGGATGTAGGTTGTTGGTCTAAGCCACGCCCAAGGCAGGCTCTGGGGGGTGGGGGGGGCTTATACCTGATACTCCTCCCCCTTCAGCCACCTGCCCACCGTCGCTGCATCCTGGGCTTAGCGCCGCCCACGACGACTGTGATTGGTTGAAAAAATACAAACAAAGACAGAGTCTCCCGCCTCTCCCCTGCCCCTCCCCTCTGGCCCTCCACACACACACACACACACACACACACACACGCCCATAGTGACGTCACGCCCAGGTGTGGCTGTGTGTGTGTGTGCGACGTCCAAAGGCGGAAGTCGGTGAGCGGCTAACCAACGCCAACCATCAACACACCCTGGTCTGGTGGGGGACTCTGGTCTGGTGGCGCACGGACGGTCTTCTGCCCCCCCCCCCCCCCCCCCCCCCAACACACTTCCACCACCACCAGAACCAGAACCACCACCAGAACCAGAACCACCAACACCATGTCGGTGGGGGGGTAAAAAAAGGTGAAAAGGTAAAAAAGGTGAGAAGGTGAACCATCACCTGTTGAACAGAGACCTCCGACCGAAGACGAGACCAGACGCCGACATGCGCCCAGGGAGACCCGCGGACGGGGTCCTGGGGGGCGGCACCGGTACCGGTACCGGGGGCCCCCGGGAGCCCCTCAGCAGCTCCGCGGTCCACCAGGTGCTGATGGAGTTCATGGCGTGGGCCGGGCGGGCCTTCGTGGTCCTCTACCCGGTGTACCTGACGGGCTACCTGGGCCTCAGCGTCAGCTGGGTGCTGCTGTGCATGACGGCGGCCGCCTGGTGGAGGAGGAACCGCCGCTGCAAGGACGTGCGCATCGGCGCCGCCGTGGACTTCGTGGACAACGAGACGCGCGAGATCCACAGGGAGCTGAAGACCTCGCTGAGCATGGCGTCGTGGGTATGTGGTCTGGGGGGGGGGGGGGGGGGGGGGGGGTCTCTGGGTTTGGGGGTGAGGCGTCACACTGTGTGTGTGTGTGTGTGTGTGTGTGTGTCACATATTTTGTGTGTGTGTGTGTGTCACCTATGTGTGTGTGTGTCACCTATGTGTGTGTGTGTGTGTCACCTATTTGTGTGTGTGTGTGTGTCACCTATTTGTGTGTGTGTGTCACTTATTTGTGTGTGTGTCACCTATTTGTGTGTATGTGTGTGTGTGTCACCTATTTGTGTGTGTGTGTGTGTGTGTGTGTTGCTGAGCAGGGCTCTCTCACACACATTGTAGGCCCCTATGAGGTATGTGTGTGTGTGTGTGTGTGTCACCTATTCCCCCCCCCCCCCCCCCCCCCCCCCACAAGACATTTTTTTTGTTTTCCCTTTTCCATGTCGCCGCCCCCCCACTGCCCACTCCCAACATGTATGATAGATCTGGTAAGGCCAACCTACAAGGCCCATGCACTCTCGTCCCTTGGTGACTCACAAAGTCAACTCTCTTGGGAATAGGGTGTGTGTGTGTGTGTGTGTGTGTGTGTGTGTGTGTGTGTGTGGGAGAGAGAGAGAGACATCTATACATATTTTAATTAGCTTTATATAAAGGGACTAGAAGGTATCCACTGTAATGCAACTCCCACCATACCATCACTTCAAGCCTCTTTATACGTTAGATTAGTACGTCCGTTTTTTTCACTGGCAG
Organism: Merluccius polli; assembly: GCA_030340625.1. Lineage (NCBI taxonomy): Eukaryota > Metazoa > Chordata > Actinopteri > Gadiformes > Merlucciidae > Merluccius > Merluccius polli. Next base: position 210,128 of record JAOPHQ010001721.1, on the reverse strand, counting down.
ATGACACCCAGTCTGCAGACTTCATGAGGCGCCATGGTAAGATGACTATCGCTGTCTGAATGAACTCATGATGATCTCATTCATTCATTCCCCTCGTCCAATTGGAGATTATATAACTTTAATTGGGGAAATTGGGATGACGCAATTATTACACATGTTATTACTGTCATTGGGACTTTGCATGATTTCCCCTCACGGCATCATTTGATTTAATTCACGTTTCTTAGGCTACGATTTTAGGTATCATATCAAATCGATGCCTGAACGAAAAATAATAAACCGATTATGACGGACACACAAAAATAAACACTATTTAATGATGAACTAAATTTAAGGGTTACACTGTTTCTGACACTATTGTGCATGTCACCCACTGAATGATGATGGTTGATTTGCAGTGAAGATGACTTCATGTCTGTGAGTGTAACTAACATAACTCTCCCCCCTTCCCCAAGGTAACATTTCCTGATGTCGAAAAAGTAGACTGGCTTAACAAGGTACGTTCATATAATACTTGTGACGTTCAATACCTCTGAAGCAGGTTTAAAATATGAAGGGGACAGCACCAGTTTGAATCTAGCGGTGAACTATTAATTTGCCTTCAGTGGTCTATAATTCCCGGTTGTTTCGGTCAGTAATCTCTGGTAGACGTATGGTGGGACCAGATTCACAAAAGTATCTTCTGAAGAAGTTCCTGAGTATGTTCTTCACAGCGATTCCTCAATACTTTCCGAAGAAACGCTCATTTTCTTAAAGGACATTTATTCCTTAAGAGGGGTTTTATTCCGATCTTAGGAACTTTATTTTAAGTAGTCTCACTTTTGGGAAATTCAACCAGGAGACGTTTAAGATCTTAGTTTTAAGATCTTTGAATTGCATTTAATCTTACGCAAGTAAATGATGTAAGAAGAAAGAAAGAAAGAAAGAGACATTCTTCGAATGTTTAGAAAAGACTTTTGTTGTTAAGATACTGTTGAATCCGGCCCCAGGTCCTGGAGCAGGCCTGGCCTTTCTTCAGCATGTTTATGGAGAAGCTCCTTAAAGAGAAGATCCAGCCGGCTGTCAGGTTGTCAAACGGCGCCCTCAAAACCTTCACATTCACCAAGGTCCACTTTGGTCACAAGGTGAGTCTTTTTCTCTCTCTCTCTCTCTCTCTCTCTCTCTCTCTCTCTCTCTCTCTCTCTCTCTCTCTCTTTTTGTCTTTTGGATCTTCTGCCATAATAAGGTACATGTACAGTATACATCTAATTCTAAGATGAAGGCTGGATTGATGGAAGTGAGGCTGAGCGCTATTTTAAGGCATACTGTCAATACTGGGGCAACTTCAAAACAAGTTCAAATGCTGCGAAAGCTCGTTAAAAGAACACAGCTACAGTAGATGTGTCCCATTTCAAAGTGCTTTTGTAAGTGCCACAAAACTAGTACAGCTCAACAAAGTGCCTTCTAAACTACTCAAGCTTAATAACATGGGGCTTGTACATAACATGGGGCTTGTACGTAACATGGGGCTTGTACATAACATGGGGCTTGTACATAACATGGGGCTTGTACATAACATGGGGCTTGTACATAACATGGGGCTTGTACATAACATGGGGCTTGTACATCGCTACATCACATCGCAATGACCGCCTCCCACAACTCTCTCGAGTCCCCTCAATGTGGCAATGAGTATCGCCAACAAGACATCCCATGATGCATCCTGATGTACAAGCCCTATCAGCACAAGTGCACAAGTCGGCGTGTGTGATGTTCCCGTGAAGAGGTGGCTCTCCAGATGTTTCTTGAAGACGGTGGATGGCTGGATGTTGGTTTCTTGGTTCCTTGGCATCGGTACAAAGATGTCCTGTAGGGCAAAACGCGGCGCTGTTCATCACATGGTTACTTGATTACAGGCTCTCAAGATCACTGGCATGAAGGTCTACACCCACGAAGTGGACAAGAGAGAAGTGATTCTGGACATGAATATATGGTGAGTTACAGTGCACTCTTGTCCCTGCATGCACGTATGCCAGTGAACAACACTATCAGCGTGTTCGATAAAGATGTGATTTTTAACTTTGAACAAATTGTTCAAAATTAAAATCAAAACTAAAATAGCCGACGTCAAAATCAAGTTGACGTCGGCTTGAATGATGTGACAGTTGTCTTTAGTTTTATAATCTATGCTAACAGTACTATTATTTCAGTTTTGGTTTGTATTAGTTTATTCATGGTTTGACCCCACATTGAGGTGCCATTATTTGTTTTATATATAATTATGTGTGATTGTCTTTCACAGTTACGATGGCGATGCTGATATTGATGCAGAAATAAAGCCACCCATAGTAGCTGGTGTCAAAGGACTTCAGGTGGCCATTTATCCATCACACTTATAATTAATGTCTGCATGTCTGCATTTTTGTTTTAATTAGTCTTATTGTTTTAACAATTCAATACAATACATATATTCCCTCACAATATACATGTGGTTTAAGCAATAACCTTGAATTTGTAATTTGTGAAGATGTTTTTTTTTTGCAATAGATACAAATATTTCAGATGAGTTGTCAGTTAAATTGATTCAATACACCGTATTCAACGTTTCCAGTTCAAGGGAATGATGAGAGTTATTCTGGAGCCTCTGATTGGTCAAGCCCCGTTGGTGGGAGGAGTCACATTCTTCTTCATTCGCCGGCCTGTAAGTGTTTCTGCACTGGAGGAACTGTCTCTCCGTGATTTCCCGGTACAGGTGGCCAAGTTTTAAACTCCCCAATCCGATTTCAGACGCTGCAAATCAACTGGACGGGAATGACCAACCTTCTGGACACTCCGGCTTTCAGGTGTGTTGCTCATTACCTCAGAGGAATCCAACCCTTACCGACCTTGATAACAAGACAACATAACATCAACTGACTGGAGCGTTCGATTCCCAGCCAAAAGGTTCTGGGTTCGTTCCCCGAATTTCCGCACCTGTATTTCACCGAAGTGTACACCAGCAGATAGAATACTTGGCTTGAATGACCCTTCCCTTCTCTCGTGTGTTGTCTTTTACCAGTTCGCTGTCTGAAGAGACCATCATGGATATCATTTCCTCTATGATGGTGCTGCCCAACCGGATGTGCATCCCACTCATCGATCAAGTCAAGGTGGACCAGATGAGGTTCCCCCTGCCTCGGGTACAGCACCAGGAACACATTAGTTATGGCTGGCAGGCCCTGTTGTTACCGCCAGGTGTGCTGTTGATTAGCCATTGCAAGCCTTGGAAGGGCTCATCCACATCGCACTCGGTGATCAAATAGGAGCCCTTTAAACCTGTACTTACTTACCGGTCAACCTACCAGCCTACCCAGTGGACTGTACCAACTGGTGGGCCGATCTATCCGTCATAGATCTGGGGGTCCACACTATAGGGTCACAATAGGGTATATTTGAAAATGCCTCAACATCACACCTGGTGGTAACACAGGGGCCCTTTTAAAAGTCTACTTACTTGACCAGATGGTTTGTCAGTTGTAAAGACAGACAATAGTAAGACAATAGTACAGGAATGCAAAGGGCGCGAATCACACTGTTGTCAAGACACGCTTGTGGGAATGTGGTCCATGCACATTATCGTATTACAAGCCAGGCCGGCTATGTAGCATGACATACTTCTTCAATTACAGTTTAAAAATGACTCATTATCATTGGCGTTGTTTTATCGTATGAGGTTACCCTTGGTACACCTCAACACCAGCATAGTCTACCTTGAAGTAAAGTCTACTGTATAAGTGAACACATTATGCGTTGTGCATAATGTGCTGTCTTGGTGTGTACGGTGCTTATTATACAGTGTAGCTATTTGTGGACACTTTTACCCAAGGAGTCATACAATACAATACAGTGGTATCCTCGGTGGCCCCGGTGGGAATCGAAACCGGAGAGATCCCTCCTTCCAGGGAGGAACATAGGAATTAAAGTACATCTCAGTTTCTGAGTTGAGTGCGTGTGCTCTGGCAGGGGGTGGTGCGGGTCCACCTGCTGGAGGCCAGGAACCTGGTGGCCAAAGACACCTACATGATGGGCATGGTGAAGGGCAAGTCGGACCCCTACGCCGTGCTTCGGGTGGGCAACAGGCACTTCAAAACCAAGACCATCAAGGAGAACGTCAACCCACGCTGGACCAACGAGGTGTACGAGGTACGGGGCAGAGGAAGACAACATATATATATATATATATATATATATACTATACATGCACACCTCGGTGGGGATTAGCTAAACCGAGCAATTATGGTGCATTAGACACTCTATATTGTTGTTTTACTTAAGTACTTATTGTAAGTCGCTTTGGACAAAAGCGTCTGCTAAATGCCCTAAATGTAAATCTAATTCAAACACATACACACACACACACACACAAAACACACGCGCTCCTCTGTCTGTCCTTAGTTTGTCGTCCACGAGGCCCCAGGACAGGAACTGGAGCTGGAGCTGTTTGATGAGGACACGGACAAGGACGACTTCCTGGGAAGGTTAATATTACCGTCTGTCTTTCTGCCCGTCTGTCCGTCTGTCTGTCGATCTTTCTGTCTGTCTGTCGACCTATTGGTCTGTCTGTCTGTCGAACTATCTGTCGGTTGGTCGGCCTGTCTGTACTTGACTTGCACCTGCCGGTCTGTCCGTCTGTCGTTTTATCCGTCCGACCGCATGCCTATCCGCCTGTCTGTCTGTCTGTCTCTTCTGTCCTTGTATCCGTCCGTCTGCATGCTGGGCCTGTATGTCAATGAAAATCCAATGAGGTCATTATGAACTTCCTCCGCAGGTACTTCCTGGATCTGGGAGAGGTGAAGAAAGAGAAGGAGTTGGATCAGGTGAGGATGATGTTCTGGTTAAAATGGAAAGCAGCGTCTGTGTCAACACGGTGTCCATGCAATAGTGTCCATGTGTGAAAGTGGTGCATGTGAACTAACTCATGACTCAATGTGTTTTGACCAAGATGTGTTACATAATAATAGACATACACTGCCTTGGGGTCCTGGGATGTGCTGTGTATTATGTATGTACTGTGGCGTGTTGGTGGATATAATGACTTATTGCTCCCTTTGTTGTAGTGGTTTCCTCTGGAGGATACTCAGAGCGGGGAGGTGCATATGAGACTCCAGTG
>JAOPHQ010001721.1:152500-202500 GCA_030340625.1 Merluccius polli | reverse complement strand
TCTGTCCAGCTTGTGTCCCTGATCCTGCTCAGGCTGTGACGGTGTGGTCTCTCCCTGTGTTCCCGGGGGACAGGTGAAGGAGCACGAGAAGAAGAAGGAGCTGGGTGTCCTCAGCATCCCCCTCAGCCGGCTCCTCAACGTGTCCAACATGACCCTGGACCAGCCCGTTCCTGCTGGAGCACTCGGGTGCCACCAGCCAGATCAAGCTGAAAGCCACTCTCAGGGTGGGGGGACACACTGATAACGATGGACAGCACAGGGATTGAGTTTCATTGTTAAAAAAAATTAAATAAAGAAGACAGATGAATGCACACACCATGTAACTATGACGTGTTCATATGAACACATCAATCATTAGTGTTACCTGTAGGGCTGCAACTAAACGATTATTTTCATAGTCGATTAATCTAACAATCACTTTTACGATAAACCGATTAATCATGTAGTCTAGAAAATGTCATAAATAATAGCAAATGCCATCACAAGTTCCATGAACTTCTGAGTTTCTGAAGCATCAAGCAGCAAATGTTTGGTATTTGTACTTGATAAATGGCCTAAACGATTAATCGATAATATCGACTTATTGATTAACGATGCAGCCCTAATTCCCTGATTTGACACTCAAATTTCCCATCTGAGATGAATATAAATGACAATATCTCATCTTAACTTTAACACCACTGCAGAGAATGTTAAAGTTACAGACATGTGTGTTTTTTGTTTTGATAAAAATGTTTTGTAAAAATGCGTTCTGCAATGCGTCACTTCCACTGTATTTCTGACAAATGGGACACAATGCTCTCACAGTGGATGTTTTCAAGTTCGATAATTCACAAAGTGATGTAAGATTATTTAAAGCATCACTTGTGAAATTAAATTAATCTGCTGCTCATTTCAGTCCTAGAGGTATTAAATCAAAAATATTGTACGTTAATAACTAAATGCTATCCAAGGAGTACATTTGATCAGAAACTAAACTTGGCTAGAAGTGGGGCTTCAAAGTTCGAGTTACTTTTGTTTCCAAAGAAGCACATGTCCTGTTTTCCACTGTGTGCGCTCATCCATGCTCTCCATCCAAAACCAGGTCCTGACCATCGAAAAACCGGAACCCAAACCCGACCCCGCTCCTCCGCCACAGCCCGCCCAGGGAGGCCACCCCTCAGCCTCTCCCTCCACCTCTGGCGCCCCCTCTGGCGCAGCCACCGCCAACCCGTCCCTGGCCACCCTTCCTCCCTCGGGCGTCCTCGACGAGGAGTACGAGGGCCAGCGCCGGGGCTCCTCCCTGGCCGTCAACGGGCGGCGGACGGCCCCCGACACGCCGCAGATGCGCCGCTACGACTCCCACAGCCTGCTGTCGGAGAACTCCATCGCCTCGTCTCGCTTCGACCTCTCCGAGGGAGCCTCTTACCCAAAGTCAGTGCAAAATTTTCATTATATTTCTATTATATTTCTATTATATTATATTTATTGTAGCATCTAGTCATGGGGCAGTAGTTTGGGGCAGGTTAGAGCTTATGGGTTGGATCCCCCAATGTCCAGCGTCTCACTATGCGTCTCAAGATGCCAAACTCGTACTGAGACTCCAGACATTGTGCAATATCACTTCTTCAACATCATGCGCAGTATCACATTTCTATTTTACTCGTCTATTGTAGTTACCTTATTTTACTAAATGTACCCTACTTGTATTGCTAATCTTTTAGGCACTAACACTTACTTTCTAACACTACACTTTTTTTTAGCAATCTCTGGCAGAATCATTCCCCCACGGGATTAATAAAGTTCTATCTTATCATATCTTATCTTGCTCGACGTGTTTCTAAAATAATTCACTTTGAATGACGGTGTCTTCTAAATGGTAATAGTAGAGTAAAGGAATCGGTGCTTGGACACTTGAGGACACTTTAGGAGGATGCTATTTGCTATCATGGGTTCATGGGTTTATGGGACAGCCGCTTCTCAACAGTTTGCTGCTGAGAAGCGGCTGGGCGGATTCGGAGAGCGATGCAGCGCGTCAGCGGCGCTTAAAGGGCATCACGACGCGGATACGTGACCACGATACCCACGAGAGGAACGCGCCGGGCGGCTTTCCCCGCCGGAAGCTAAACGTTCTGCCGCTGTTGAGTCCAAGCGTCGCGCTCGGCTGCGGCTGCGGCTGCGGCGGGTAACTCTGGGCGGTGAAAAAAAAAGTCTGGACTCGCTGGACTCACCGGCCGTGTTCTCGTTGCCATGGCAGGGAGGTGTTGAACCACCAGGGGACGTTCGGGGAGATCCACCTCACCGTGCGCTACGCCACCCTGAGGAAGAAACTGATCGTCATGGTCAACTCTTGCAGGTATTTGACAACGCGGTGGTATATGAATGCATGTAGACTGTGCCAGATGGTCGCAAACAAGTGCATTATACGAACAGTATATGTAATTCCTTGCTTGTTACTGTGAACCTAATGGTGCATGTGACGGCCCTACATGCGATGTGATTCCATTTGTTCCAGAGACCTGATCCCGTGCAGCGAGAACGGCACCGACTCCTACGTCCGCTTGTACCTGCTGCCCGACCAGTCCTGGAGGCACCGCATGCGGACGCAGGTGAAGAAGAGGAGGACTAACCCCGTGTTCAACGAGAAGTAAGACCGCCGGCGGTCTCCACCACCACGTTCTGTTGGAGGCTGCTTCTTCTTCTTCTTCTTCTTCTTCTTCTTCTTCTTCTTCTTCTTCTTCTTCTTCTTCTTCTTCTTCTTCTTCTTCTTCTTCTCTCCCTTCTTCTTCTTCTTCTTCTTCTTCTTCTTCTTCTTCTTCTTCTTCTTCTTCTTCTTCTTCTTCTTCTTCTTCTCTCCCTTCTTCTTCTTCTTCTCTCCCTTCTTCTTCTTCTTCTTCTTCTTCTTCTTCTTCTTCTTCTTCTTCTTCTTCTCTCCCTTCTTTTTCTCTTCCCTTCCGCTATTTCTCTCCTCCTGCTTATCTCCTCCTCCTCCTCCTCCTCCTCCTCCTCCATCTTCTCCTTCTTTCTCTCCTCCTCTTCCTTTTAAGCTATTGATTCATAGTCGCCGTGGTGACACGGCATTAGTATGTGACGACGTGCGTGTCTCTGTCCTGCTGTTCCTCTCTCTCGTCAGGTTTGAGTTTAACGTGTCGCAAGACGAAGCTCTCACCAGGAAGTTGGACATCGCAGTGAAGAACAACAGGATGTTCCACAGCCGGGAGAAGAAGGAGATCGGCATGGTAAGCAACGGATTAACCGCTTGGAGACAAAACAAGAATAAAAGAATAAAAGTCTTTAGTCTTGATTTAGGCACAGGTGTCTATTATTACTCTTCCTTGTCGGGTATGACTTTGGTCCAGTTATTATTACTGTAACTTTTGCCCCAAGTACTTTTGGTTCCTTTAGATCAGGGGTTCTCAACCTTTTTCAGGCTGGGCCCCCCCAAAACTTGTTCATTGCAGTCGGGGCCCCCCCCGCGCAATTGTAACACTCCTCGGACCTATAGGGGGGTATTATTGAGACAATATAAATTGTGTGTGCGTATCTCAATCTGTGTACCGGTATTCACATTTGTGTGTGCGTAATAAGATTACATTTGTGTGTGTGTAAAAAAAGTAATTTAAACTGTAATTGTAATTTAAAATGTAATTAAAATTTAAAATGTAATTAAAATGTAATTAAAATGTAAAATGTAATTAAAATGTAAAATGTAATTATAATTTAAAATGTAATTAAAATGTAAAATGTAATTTAAAATGTAATTAAAATTTAATATGTAATTAAAATTTAAAATGTAATTAAAATGTAATTAAAATTTAAAATGTAATTAAAATTTAAAATATAATTATAATTTAAAATGTAATTAAAATGTAAAATGTAATTTAAAATGTAATTACAATTTAAAATGTAATTAAAATTTAAAATGTAATTTAAAATGTAATTTAAATGTAAAATGTATTTAAAATTTAAAATGTAATTAAAATGTAATTAAAATTTAAAATGTAATTTAAATTTTAAATGTAATTTAAATTTAAAATGTAATTAAAATGTAATTCAAATTTAAAATATTATTATAAATTAAAATGTAATTAAAATGTAATTAAAATTTAAAATGTAATTACAATTTTAAATTTAAAATGTAATTAAAATTTTAAATGTAATTAAAATGTAATTAAAATGTAATTAAAATGTAAAATGTAATTATAATTTAAAATGTAATTAAAATTTAAAATGTAATTAAAATGTAATTAAAGTTTAAAATGTAATTATAATTTAAAATGTAATTAAAATTTAAAATGTAATTTTAATTTAAAATGTAATTTAAATTTAAAATGTATTTAAAATTTAAAATGTAATTAAAATGTAATTAAAATTTAAAATGTAATTATAATTTAAAATGTAATTAAAATGTAATTAAAATTTAAAATGTAATTAACATTTAAAATGTAATTAAAATTTAAAATGTAATTAAAATGCAATTAAAATTTTAAATGTAATTAACATTTTAAATGTAATTAAAATTTAAAATGTAATTTAAAATGTAATTAAAATTTAAAACGTAATTATAATTTAAAATGTAATTTAAACTAATTGTAATTTAAAATGTAATTAAAATTTAAAATGTAATTTAAACTGTAATTGTAATTTAAAATGTAATTATAATTTAAAATGTAATTAAAATTTAAAATGTAATTTAAACTGTAATTGTAATTTAAAATGTAATTATAATTTAAAATGTAATTTAAACTGTAATTGTAATTTAAAATGTAATTATAATTTAAAATGTAATTTAAAATGTAATTATATTTTAAAATGTAATTACAATTTAAAATGTAATTTAAACTAATTGTAATTTAAAATGTAATTGTAATTTAAAATGTAATTTAAACTGTAATTGTAATTTAAAAAATGTAACTAATTTAAAAAAGTAATTTAAACTGTAATTGTAATTTTAAATGTAATTTAAACTGTAATTGTAATTTAAAATGTAATTTAAATGTAATTGTAATTTAAAATGTAATTTAAGTAGTAGTAGTTGTGGTAGTGCAGTAGTATTGGTAGTAGTAGTGGTAGTGGTAGTAGTAGTAGTAGTGGTAGTAGTAGTAGTGGTAGTAGTAGTAGTAGTAGTGGTAGTAGTAGTAGTAGTAGTAGCGGTAGTAGTGGTAGTAGTAGTAGTGGTAGTAGTAGTAGTAGTAGGGGTAGTAGTAGTAGTAGTAGTAGTTGTGGTAGTGCAGTAGTATTGGTAGTAGTAGTGGTAGTGGTAGTAGTAGTAGTAGTGGTAGTAGTAGTAGTGGTAGTAGTAGTAGTGGTAGTAGTAGTAGTAGTAGTAGTAGTAGTAGTGGTAGTAGTAGTAGTGGTAGTAGTAGTAGTAGTAGTAGTAGGGGTAGTAGTAGTAGTGGTAGTAGTAGTAGTAGTAGTAGTAGTAGTGCAGTAGTAGTGTAGTACATACATCGGTGATTAATGGTGAAGATCGATTGTGTGGACCGACGGCACTCCTCTTTGACTTTTAAAATACTTTCTCTTGAGTACTAGGTGTACATGGAGATTTCTTTAGTGAGGGATGTCACCTTGGCCCGTGTGTTTACTCTGTCCTCAGGTCCTGATCGATCTTGCTAACCTTGACCTCACCAAAGGCGTCACTGATTGGTGAGGAACCCGTCCGTCTCCTTTTGAAGGACAACATCCTGTTGGCTCGTTTGTCAATGTGGTTTATTTATGTACCAACCATTGTTAGCAGTTAAGATTATCATTATTATATTATACTATATTATTTATTCATCCAACTTTCTCCTGTTTTGTTTTTCAATTCAAGGTTTGAGCTGAGTTTACCTGGGCTGAAGAAGTCCAACTAACTAACCAACTTATCATCCTAACCAACCGATCAACTGACTAACCGACCAACCAAGCAAACATCCAACATCTAAACAACCAACAGACCGATTGACCGAACAAACAACCAACCAACCAACCGATCGATATATAACCGATATATATATATATATATATATATATATATATATATATATATATATATATATATATATATATATATATATATATATATGTGTGTGTGTGTGTTTCTAACAAGACACCACAATGAAGAAGGACTTCTCGTCATCCAGCGCACTAACACTACTGTTTCACAGAGCATCAAGCCCCATCTCGTGTTAATGCCTGTCTTGGGGGAGATGGGTTAATTGTGTAAAGAAATGTATTTTTTCATTATTCATTTCATGTCATTATTTTCTGAAGATGTATGTTATTTCCTAGCACATGTTATTAGTGGCTTACTGTTACGTTACTCTTGTTCCCAGATGTTTACCAGATTTCTATTTTGTTACGCTGTGATAGTCTGTTGCTATTTTCTGAATGCATTTTGTTGCATTTGTTCATAATATTAAATTAAATTCAGGGAACAGTGATTATATATTATTATGTTATAATTGAGTGCTGCAATACTGGGCGTGTCTTCACATTGTTTTACGCTGATTGTACACTTGAATCAGGGCTGGACCGGGACGAACAATCGGCCCCGGCGTTGTGACCCAGACCGGCCCACCACAATCGATCACACTGGGGTTTAAAGGGAAGTGATTGGGTGTCAATCAAGTGTCAATTAAGAACAAAAGAACAATGGGCCGATCTACCTGTTTTATGGGTCGGTCAGACAAATAAAAACCAAAACACAGTTGTGTCGGCCCAAAAGGCACGTCGGCCCACACCGGTGAAGCACTCGGTCTGCGGGATGCCAGCCCAGCCCTGACTTCAATGTATTGTACAACGATGTAGGCAGAAATGTGGCCCATTTTGTATTTCTTGTATGTGGACTTGAATCACTTTAGGGCTGCTTGTTTGAAGGCTTAAAAAACTGTTAACCAGCATCTATTGAATCGACAATCTTTTTTTTTGTTTGTTTGTTTTTTTGTCAAAACATGTTAATACATGTGACAGAACTGTTTCAATAAACATTTTGTTGGCAAAATTGAATGAGTTATAACCATTTAATCTTATGGCATGGGTCAACCCTGGTCACCACCACGTGTCCTTCCAGTGCTGCGGCCCCAGCGAGGGAGGGCCGCGTGGCCGTTGCTTCCTGCAACAACCCTAGTTGCTTGGCAACCCCCCCCCCCCCCCCCCCCCCCCCCCCCTTGGTAACTTGGTTGCTTGGCAACCCCCGCAACCAAGTAGTTAACCTGTCCTCGCGCGGTCAGCAGAGCAGCTCGGGTTTGTAACGTCTGTGTTTTTTGAAAAAAGCAACGGAATGGAGACGTTGACGTTTTTTGACGTTTGCGTCGACTGTTTCTTTGTTTTGCCGTATTATTTAATGGACGACATTATGTAGAAAAGCTATAGACTGTACATAACGCAACACACTGGGGGCTGGAGCCGAACTGTCCCGAATTATACCGAAGGTGGATTCGTCGGTTGTTGTTTTTTTTCTTTCCTCGGTGTCATTTCTGTGATTGTGAATTAGCAACCGTTTGCTAATAATATTATTACTAATACTAATAATACTAATGATAATAACAACGCTATACTATTACAGCGTTCACGACGTCAAACCAACATGGACCCCAAGGTGAGTTGACACACACCTGTGGGCGCACCTGTGTTTCAATGAGGTCCTCTATCCACTAATAACCTCCTCCTCCTCCTCCTCCTCCTCCTCCTCCTCCTCCTCCTCCTCTATCCTCCTCCTCCATCCATCCATCCATCCATCCTCCTCCTCCTCCTCCTCCTCCTCCTCCTCCTCCTCCTCCTCCTCCTCCATCCTCCTCTCTCCAGGACCCGTCCTTACGCGATGAGCAGATCCCCCAAAGTTCAACAACACACACCCAGAACCACCCGGATCAGCTCCCACAGGTAGTACACACATGAAAGTCTTTCTTAAGAAGAACAACAACAAAAGACACACGGTAGTTTATTAAAGTCGTCTGTATTTGTGAGTTGGGGTCCACATGACAAAGGGATTTAAGGAAGGGATCCAACAGGCTTTACCTGACTTTGTGTTCAGCAGGCATGTGCTCATCATCACCACAGGATAACGCCAGCTCCGGCTATCCTCAGCCGGCCTGCTGTCTGGCTGCTTGTCTTGCGCACTGCCCCCCAGTAGGCCTAGCGCCGAACCGGTCTGGCCCTTTATCGCACGTCATTACAGAAACAGGCTCGTCTTGGTTATCTTCGGGTCGTCTCCTTTGGTTATCCAGCGGACGGATTTGCAAGACTTATCTGCATTTGGATGACCTGGGGGTTCATGTATGCCCACCAGAGTATGGCATTGTGTCTATAGGAGCCAATAAATTAGACTTAATAAATCACACATTTGTCAGATTAAATGAAAATGGTAATTTACATACATACATACATACATACATACATACATACATACATACATACATATATACATACATACATTAGGGCTGGGCGTGTATTATCACGATAATAGTCATCAAATTATTATTTGATGATGTTGAATGAGTGTTACATATCACAATCTGCTTATGAATTGAAAATACCATTCTTAACAGTCTAACTGAGGGTCATTACATTGAAGTAACATGGACATGTAAAGTATGGTATCGGACTAAAAATAGTATTCCTTTCTCACTGACGTCTCAAACCTCATAGTTGATCATTTTAAGGGCATATCTCCTCATTGCAATTCATTTTAGACTATAAAACCGGGTATCAAGATAAGTCGCTATCTTAATTCCATGACGATACAATACCATTCAAAGACGATAAACGATAATATTGAATTATTGCCCAGCCGTAACATACATACATACATACATACATACATATATAGGTGAACATATAGGTGCATATATAGGTGAACATATAGGTGCATATATAGGTGAACATATAGGTGCATATATAGGTGAACATATAGGTGCATATATAGGTGAACATACCGGTATGTGAACATATAGGTGAACATATAGGTGCATGTATAGGTGAACATATAGGTGCATGTATAGGTGAACATATAGGTGAACATATAGGTGCATGTATAGGTGAACATATAGGTGCATGTATAGGTGAACATATAGGTGAACATATAGGTGCATGTATAGGTGAACATATAGGTGCATGTATAGGTGAACATATAGGTGCATGTATAGGTGAACATATAGGTGCATGTATAGGTGAACATATAGGTGCACATATAGGTGAACATATAGGTGCATATATAGGTGAACATATAGGTGCACATATAGGTGAACATATAGGTGCATATATAGGTGAACATATAGGTGCATATATAGGTGAACATATAGGTGCATATATAGGTGAACATACCGGTATGTGAACATATAGGTGAACATATAGGTGCATGTATAGGTGAACATATAGGTGCATGTATAGGTGAACATATAGGTGAACATATAGGTGCATGTATAGGTGAACATATAGGTGCATGTATAGGTGAACATATAGGTGAACATATAGGTGCATGTATAGGTGAACATATAGGTGCATGTATAGGTGAACATATAGGTGCATGTATAGGTGAACATATAGGTGCATGTATAGGTGAACATATAGGTGCACATATAGGTGAACATATAGGTGCATATATAGGTGAACATATAGGTGCACATATAGGTGAACATATAGGTGCATATATAGGTGAACATATAGGTGCATATATAGGTGAACATATAGGTGAACATATAGGTGCATATATAGGTGAACATATAGGTGCATATATAGGTGAACATATAGGTGCATATATAGGTGAACATATAGGTGCATATATAGGTGAACATATAGGTGAACATATATAGGTGAACATATAGGTGAACATATATAGGTGAACATATAGGTGCATAGGTAGGCACATCAGAGGTCGCGCTAGACTTTGTCGTTGTCCGTCATTTTGACTGACAGGGTCATGAAAATCCCGTCATAATCTATTTTTACCGGTGTCACGCAGCGCGATTGTTGACGGGGGGGGGGGGGGGGGGGGGGGGGTGCTGCGTGATTGTTGGCCTTCATGGGCACCGTCGATAGTTGCCACTTTCAAGTGGGTTTGTTGTTTCTTTCTTCTTTTCTACTTCTCTTCTTATACAAGAACCAATTAATATGCTCATTGGTCAGGGTGTGAAATGCAATCTGTCAAAATGACGGACGGCCCTCAGATTTTTCCGTCACCGTTTGAAAAAAACGGTCAATGACGGAAAATATTCAGTTAACGCGACCCCTGGGGCACATATCGGTGAGCATACATATATGTATATGTACACCTATATGTACATATACATATAGGTTCATATATGTACATATATGCACATACATACATACATACGTATACATACATACATACATACATACAGGGGCGATTCTAGGGTCAGAGCTTTAGGGGTGCTGAGCACCCAATGAGCCCCACTGCCACCACCCACACTTTTTTCACACAAAAACAAAAAATATGTCTATTGAAAAATAACTTTATCATTCACACACACACACACACACACACACACACACACACACACACACACACACACACACACACACACACACAGTGTAAAGCTAGGAGTTAGTATATACTATGCCCCCATGAATGTGATGTGATTATTATTGTTGCAAAGCCTGGTTCAGGTTAAATCCTCTGTAAAACATGAATGAATACAGCAAAAGAAAAACATTTAACTTTATTTTATTGTCTGGTTCGATAGTCAGACAACTGAAAAATAACAGATATAAATCTATGAATAAATAATTAATTTAAAAAGCCACAGTGAGTGTTTTCACACATACTGGTGGTATACAGTGATGTGTCGTTTCGTTTGTTTTCACTCTGGTCCAAACGCCGCACCACTGGCAGGGCTTCATGTTTCCATGACGACGGACCAGAAAAGACGCGCGTGACGTCATGTTGACATGACTCCCGATTGTTAAAATGAGTCTCAAAGTAACGATAAACTTTAACAACAGAGACACACATACGCACTACACAGGTACTTGTGGCGCTGCTGTTTCTGCTTAATAAATGGACTCCAGTTCGACTGTAGCCGCGCTAATGGCGCTAACGGAGCTAACCGGGCTAACGGAGCTAACTGGTAAACGGTGCCTGGACTCCAGCACTCACCGATATGGTATCGGAATCGGAACAACTCTCGGTAAAAGGAAAGAAGTGTGAGACACAGCTTTGGAGCACTTACTGAGTTGATTCACAACACTACAACTAAACGGATCTCACTCTGCGTGAGTCGCGCTGGACGGTCGGGCTGCGGAGCGGTGCAGAGGAGAAGGAGGGGTGAGAAGAGGATGATACCATTTGCTAAGCGGGGATGTTTTCATTTTCGTCCTTAACATAGGCCTATACATTTTAAACCACAAACTACGGAGTATGTTTTGGACATTATTTAACCCTGTCAAAGACAAACACAATTTTTAGAATAACATTTCTTACGTAATTTACGTAAATTGCGTAAGTTAATTACGTAATTAACTTATGTAATTTGCGTAAGTTACGTAAATTGCGTAACTTACGTAACTTACGTAATTAACTTACGTAATTACGTAAGTTACGCAATTTACGTAACTTACGCAAATTACGCAAGTTAATTACGTAATTTACGTAACTTACGTAAATTGCGTAAGTTAATTACGTAAGTTACGTAATTTGCGTAAGTTACGTAATTTACGTAACTTACGTAATTTGCGTAAGTTATTTACGTAATTAACTTACGTAATTTAAGTTAATTGCGTAACTTACGTAAATTACGTAAGTTAATTACGTAAGTTACGTAATTTGCGTAAGTTACGTAATTTACATAAGTTACGTAATTAACTTACGTAATTTACGCAATTTACGTAAGTTACGCAATTTACGCAATTATGTAGGTAATTTGCGTAAGTTATTTATGTAATTTGCGTAAATTACCTAAGTTAATTACGTAAGTTACGTAAATAACTTACGCAAATTGCGTAACTTACGTAAATTACGTAAGTTAATTACGTAAGTTACGTAATTTGCGTAAATTACGTAACTCACGCAAATTACGTAAGTTAATTACGTAATTTACGTAACTTACGCAAATTACGTAAATAACGTAACTTACGCAATTTACGGTCGGGCTGCGGAGCGGTGCAGAGGAGAAGGAGGGGTGAGAAGAGGATGATACCATTTGCTAAGCGGGGATGTTTTCATTTTCGTCCTTAACATATACATTTTAAACCACAAACTACGGAGTATGTTTTGGACATTATTTAACCCTGTCAAAGACAAACACAATTTTTAGAATAACATTTCTTACCCAAGTTTTAGGGGTGCTGAGCCTGTTTTTAGGGGTGCTTCAGCACCCCTAAAAATGGGCTAGCCTCGCCCCTGCATACATACATACATACATACATACATATTAATTAATTAATAAAACACAAGTATGTGTGTCTAGGCTAGCGGTAGACGACGTCAGTGGCAGAAAACAAGGCCAAACTTCAGCCTTGGCTCTCCGGTCAGATGGGAGCCAGAGGGCTTCGGAGCTGCAGTGGAAAGTGAGTGTAACCTACCATATACTGTGTACTGTACGTATGGCTGTAATGCAAATGGTGTGATGAAGACTACGGAAATAAGGAGTGTGTGAGGCGCTGACCAGCATAAACTATAATACAAAGTAAGATAGAAGGGTGCTGCACACTCTGTCTATGTTGTCTTTATTTATTATTTATTTTTATGCCTTTATGTCTTTATTTTGACCAACATGTTGACACACGTTTCCTTTGTACACACAACATAAAGTTTACTATATGTTAGGGGGTATTAGTAGTTTAGTATTGTGTTAGTTATATTAAAGTATACTTTATGTTAGGGGGTATTAGTAGTTTAGTATTGTATTAGTAATATTAAGTATACTTTATGTTAGGGGGTATTATTAATTTAGTTTTGTGTTAGTAATATTAAAGTATACTCTATGTTAGGGGGTATTAGTAGTTTAGTATTTTATTAGTAATATTAAAGTATACTCTATGTTAGGGGGTATTAGTAGTTTAGTATTGTATTAGTAATATTCAAGTATACTCTATGTTAGCGGGTATTAGTAGTTTAGTATTGTATTAGTAATATTAAAGTATACTCTATGTTAGGGGGTATTAGTAGTTTAGTATTGTATTAGTAATATTAAAGTATACTCTATGTTAGCGGGTATTAGTAGTTTAGTATTGTATTAGTAATATTAAAGTATACTCTATGTTAGGGGGTATTAGTAGTTTAGTATTGTATTAGTAATATTAAAGTATACTCTATGTTAGCGGGTATGAGTAGTTTACTATTGTATAGTAATATTAAGTATACTTTATGTTAGGGGGTCTGGCAGTTGGAGGGTCTGTTGGCAGGAGAAGTAAGGCCCTTGGGGGAGGTTCAGGGCGACCCGGTAACAGACAGACAGGCCGCGGGTCCGAGTCCTCCAAACTGCGAGGAAACTCCTGGAAACGTCACTCCAAGGAGCGCGAGCACTTCCGCCGTGACATGGTCAACATCATCTTGTGAGCTCCTGGTTTTCACATTATTATTACATGGCATTATTATCGTTATTAT
Organism: Merluccius polli; assembly: GCA_030340625.1. NCBI lineage: Eukaryota > Metazoa > Chordata > Actinopteri > Gadiformes > Merlucciidae > Merluccius > Merluccius polli. The sequence continues at coordinate 188,978 of JAOPHQ010001721.1, read as the reverse complement.
CACCTCTCTTATTCAGTACATGATGTGGCTACACAATACCGCCAGTAATGGACAGCACAGTTAAATCTAACTTAATTCAGAATGGTTTCTGTGTGTAAAACATGATTAATGTTGAAGTTACAAGTCAAAGTCTTCCATCAAAGAAAGAAAGTATATGGTCATAATTGAATGCAACTTTTTCTTTCATCTACTTGTGGCAGTGAATCATTGAAATGTGTTTGGTTAAAAGTATGTTTGGTTAAAAGCACAAAAACTAAACTGTAAATCCGTTTATCTTACTTTCAGGCAGCAAGACGCCGACACTGGAAGGAGCATAGCAGAGAGCAGTGACCTCCCTAAATGTGGCTCTCTCACAGCATCCGAGAAGGACAATCTAGTGAGCTGTCACCTGTCAATATTTAACATTAAATGACCATTTGTTTCCCCTTCCTCGAGGCAGTGTGCTAGGCAGTCGTCAGTGTTATCTTGTTACTGCCGTATCCAGGAGTAGCTGTTGCTGTGTACGGTATTGGTGTAGCACAATGCTGCTGCTATGCTCTTGCTTCTTCTGTTGCTACTGCTAGTTTTACCGCTAAGTAACAACACAACATGTTTGTGCATGGCCGAATAGATTCATACCCGCTGAGCGTATTAGCAGTTTGTAACTGTAAATAATACCCCTGTTTACATTTAGTCATTTAGCAGACGCTTTTCTCCAAAGCGAATTCCAGGTAACTGAGGACAATAAACGTATTCAAACAATATTGAAGAAACTACAAACAAGTAAAATCTTGTTAAATAGTCGGATCAATCTATAGAAAATAAAATGTCACTCCTGGTCGCTACATTTTTTATCCCGCCTCACACCCTGCGTGCTACTGGCTGGGGGCTACCGACTGCCATATTTTACAAAGTAAAATAAGAAAACACAGGCAGAAGGCAGGGTCTGTGAAGATACTGACACCGCCACGCACTTCTAGTGGCCATAAATTATGATTGAGAGGGATTCTCTTTGTATGAGTCTATACATAGTTTTCTATGCATCCTACTCGTTGTGCCTTTAATCTTTGTGCTGTGTGGCCCCATCAGAGATACTACCACTACATCCACTGCGGCATCGACGCGGAGCGCGTGGCTCCCATGGAGGCCTCGTGGCTCCGGAACATTCTGGGCCTGGTGCCCGCCCGCCTGAAGAGCCGGGTCCACAGCGTCGAGCAGCTCTCGGAGGAAATGAGAGAGGACTACCTCTTCAGTGTGAAGAAAGCCATCGGTGCGCGCCACCCGCAACCCTCCAAAACACAGAGTCCCGTGTTTTAGTCCGTCACATAAAGGGGTCACTTTTTTATCTGGGGCCCATGATCTCTGTGGAGGATGTGACGAACCCTAACCCCCTTTTTCTGATCCATCAGTTCAGATTGTACATGTTTCTGTCATAAAAGTTCTTAGTCTTTGTTAAGATCATGTATGGACAATCTGTAAAACATTTAAAATATGTTTATTTCCTTTTTGAATTTGACTGAAGAAGGACTATATATATAAAAACAACACTATCTGTGTTTGTAGTGGACTTTGTCCTGCGACACCCGAGAGAGAGAGACGAGGCCGAGGTGAAGGAACGCCCCTCTCATCAAGAGTAAGTCTGTTGCAACTCATAACTCATGTCTCACAGTTGGCTGGCTACCACTGGAGCTTCTGCTGCCAGAACGACCAACAGCTCACATGCAATGTTTCACAACCGTAGATCTCACATATTTCAGAAGCTGACACTAAACCCCATGTTTGATTTCAGCCTTTCATCTCTCAAACATAGAAAACAAACTCGCCCATGCCCAAGTACCTTTTCAATGAGAGGAGGAATACATATTTGTGTGTGCTCTTTTGAACACTCAGAGTGCCATTGATGCTACTAATACTAATTTAACATGTATAGACCAATTAACTCAAAATACTAAATGAGCGAATGTGCAGCTTGTTATCAGAAGTTTCAAAATATTACAACTGCTCACTATATTATTAGCATATGGTAAGTGGTGTACATGTACACCAGAGCATAGATGTCTGACATTTCTCATCTCCAGACTGGAAGTTGTGCCAAAACCGTGGAACAAGTCATTTGTACAAGCGAAGAAGAAGATGAGAGACAAACTGCATGCCATCAACCCTGCTATGCTGCAGGTGCTCGAGCTATGGCACACATCTTTCAGGTAAATATAGCTTACTTCTATTGACAATATCAGGCAAAACCTTTAACATGCATCAATTTATGCCTTGATGTATGCCATGTAATTGTTTCATGGTTTCATGACTGCTAAGCAGCATGTAATGCATATTGTGCAACTTTACAGTATCTTTCAATATTGCACTGACTGTTTTCTCTGTGCATATACAAGGAGAAAATCTGTGACAATAAGATCCATATACATGGGTAAATTCAACCATTACAAATAGAAATGTCTGGTTCAAATAAAGCTCAACTTTGTTTTAACTCATGTCATCCACCACCCACACACAAGTAGGGCTGCAACTGACCATTATTTTGTATAGTCATAGATTCATCTAACAATCTTTTTTTTTGATTAATCGATTAATCATTTAGTCTAGAAAAATGTCATAAATAATAGCAAATCTTAAATTTGCTTGCTTTATCTGACAAGCAGCCAAGAAAAGCTGAAGTGTTTGTTTTAAAATGATGCATGAACCAAACATTTGAATTTCTGAAGCATCAAGCAGCAAATGTTTGACCTAAACGATGAATCGATTCTGAAAATTCGATCAATTTTCTAAGCGACTTATCGTCGCAGCCCTAAGGCAGTTCAGCAACACTCGGTGTTGGGTGTAACGATGAGCCCCCTGTGTCCCCCCCCCGCAGGAGTCTGCGTCTGGTGGACGTGGAGGACTTCCACCGGAGGGAGGAATCCATGGCGTTGTCTGTTTTCCAGCAGATGGTCACCAGCCACGTGGAGAGCGCCAAAGCTGCGCTCCAGGAGAAGTAGGTCGTCCCTGGGGGGGGGGGGGGGGGGGGAGGTGAAAGCTGAAAGTATTTTAACTTTGACCCAGGTGTACCACTTGATTTAACGCGCCAACCAATAGATTTGCAGTACAGTCCAAGAAGGCAGAATGTTTTAAGCTGTGGGTGATTTTCTGTGTGTTTTTTAACTCGCCGTGCTCGAGACAACGCCCGCCCTAGCGTTGCTTACGCCGTCGCTCTGCGCCTTAAGTGAATACTCCGGTCCCCCCCCCCCCCCCCGACAGATGGTTAGTCGAGGTACACAACATCTACTACCAGGGATACAAGCGCAAGCTGGTTCCTAGCGACAGCAACGCGGAGAAGCAGTCGTACTTCAACTGTGTGGCAGTGCTGATGACCTCACACCTGCAGAGTCTGGTGCTGGACTCCTTGAATGACTACACCTCCCTCATCTGCAGAGACCCGGTGAGAGAGACAGAGATGCAGGCCTCGTCCACTATAGCTGTCAATGTTGGGATTTGAAAATAAGGGCACATTTTCTCGGTGCCCCTGCCCCGTGCCGTCCCACCACCCCTACCACTGTCCACATACCCCTTACATTTAGACAAGGGTACGCATACCCCTTACATTTAGACAAGGGTACACATACACCTTACATTTAGACAAGGGTACACATACACCTTACATTTAGACAAGGGTACACATACCCCTTACATTTAGACAAGGGTACACATACCCCTTACATTTAGACAAGGGTACACATACACCTTACATTTAGACAAGGGTACACATACACCTTACATTTAGACAAGGGTACACATACACCTTACATTTAGACAAGGGTACACATACCCCTTACATTTAGACAAGGGGACAGGACCGTCCCACCACCCCTACCACTGTCCACATACCCCTTACATTTAGACAAGGGTACACATACCCCTTACATTTAGACAAGGTTCCACATACCCCTTACATTTAGACAAAGGTACACATACCCCTTACATTTAGACAAGGGTACACACAGCAAATTGTAAAATCACCACTGGTAGTGGATGAGGTGCCATATCGCCCTCATACACGTAGTGCTTTGAGTATCTTGAAAAGCGCTATATAAATGCAGTGAATTACTTACTTTAAAATATCAGTGCAGCAAGGATTGGGTTAACTAGTCCCTACATTAAGGAAGTGACTACAGTTAGGTGGTCAGAATCAGATACCTGGTTGAAAATGAAATGCTGTGAACTTCCTGCATTATATAAATGAAAACACAAAAGGGCAAATTAGGGGAGGTTTACAGCCAAATGGCGAGTGAATGTTCAAACCAGCCGCTCAATAGATTACCATTGTTTTTTGGCTGGTGAGTGAAGCAAATCTACCAGCCACTTGCATATATTTGACCAGCATTTGGCTGGTGGCTGGTGTTCATTTTGTAAATGTTCATTCCACCTCTGCTTGTTGTGAAACTCTGCCTCCTCAGCGGTCCGTGCGAGCCTACGAACACCCAGGCTTTGTCGTGCGTCTGATCCTGGCAGACAAGCAGATTAAGTTTCAGCCAGACTTTGGTGACTTTGAGGTCATCCTACTTGGCGTCTACGACATGATGCTCAGTTCTGTCAGCATGTTGCCTCGAGTCGAAACCAAGTTGTACTCGGAAACGGTGAGAAACGCCAACGCATTGGGATTTTACTATATGTGAGAGAGTGTGTGTGTATGGGCAAAATGTGTGACTACATTTGTAATTTATTTTGAACAGTGTATTTTATATTACAATTGATCTTCAAATGAAATAGATGGAATGTTGATGATAAATGATCATCTGTCACCCATTAACAGAAACTTTAGTCTCCTCTCCTCTCCTTTCTCTCGTCTCTTCACCTTGTTTCTATTATCCTCGCCTCTCTTCTACTCTCCTCTCCTGTCTCTTTTCACCTCTCCTCTCTCTCCTCTCTTCTTCTTGTTGCTCCGCTCCTCTCTTCTCCTTTCTTCTCCTTGTTTCTACTCTCCTCTCCTCCTCTCCTATCCCTGTCCTCTCCAGCCGGACCCCCAGTCCGGATGCGTCCTGAAGCCCGTGATTCTCCCGGGGATCGTGAAGGCTCAGCGGGAGGCTGTGCTCAGGGTCATTCGGGCTGAGCGTGTCGCCCCCATGGAGCACGTCCGTGTGTACGACAAGTACACGGCGCTAGTGTCCATGCAGGCCGAGGAGGAAGTCGTCCAGTTCCTCCGCGAGGAGCACTCCTTCCAGGAGATCATGGTGGAGGTCATCCGCTACCAGCAGCTATCTGACCAGATCCAGTACACCTCCTGCAAGGTACTGGTTCAAAGCAAACAAACAAACACCAGTCACGGTAGTTGTGGACACAAAACCTGATGGATACAGTTATGAGATCAATACATTTAAAAAAAAAAAAACAGCCAGAACAAACCGAGGATAAACACAAAAAAAATGCAGCTTTCATAAGATATACTGTCTGCCACAAAAGTAGAGGAAATTAGCTATTATTGTGATAAAGGGCTATACATATACACACTTTACTTCCAAGTACTTGCCTATCCTTGCAAGTAAGGACCAGTCCTTACTTGCATTTCTTCTCAGTTAACTCACTTATTAGTTTCCCTTTTCAATATATCCTTAAAGGCACAATGAGTAGGATTTGTTGTTTGCAGTTTGTAAGCACAACATTCAAAGTTGGCCCCTCCCTCGTTTTTTCAGCGCCGTGTGCGCCATTGTCATAGCTTCCTCTCGGATGCGTGTTTACGATCTTACGAGACCTGGCCGCTACGTTTTTATCCCGCCTCACACCCTGCAGGCTATTGGCTGGGGGCTACCGACTGCCCAAAGGTTGACGCCCAGAAACGTCCCGAACAAAGTAAAATACGTAAATACAGGCAGCAGGCAGGGTCTGTGAAGATACTGACACCGCCACGCACTTCTAGTGGGTCATAAGTGAAGATTGAGAGGGATTCATTTTGCATTATACACATTATATATACATTGATTTCTTTGGAAAATCCTACTCATTGTGCCTTTAATTCATTAACCATAAACAAACGTAACCATGTTCAAGTCGGATCTTCAATTCTGGACCATTTTATGATTTTATGATTTTATTTTACCATTATTTTACCATTTTTTATGACCATTCATATGAGGTTAACAGATAGTTGTTGTACTACTCACTGTGAGGCCTTCTGACCTTCTGCTCGGGGCCCCAGGTGGTGCATCTGGGGATGTTCCAGGTCCACTCCCAAGAGCTGATCCAGGCTCTCTCCAGACGTGCTGATACACTGCAGCAGAAGCTAATAGCTCGTCTGCTTGAGGACCACCGGCAGATGAACAAGCAGTGAGTCAGGCCACTGTGTTAGCGGTATCACACTTTATTCACCGAGCACATTTCTGCTTGGCTAAGATCCCTCAGGTCTGTAAGGCAAAGGTTTGTTCTCCCAAAATCAGATCAGCTAGGTTCTCAATTCAGCATCACGAGGAACGTTGTGCCGACCAGAGGGGACCTCTTTTCGTTTTGAAACAAGCAGCAGCTGCGGTATTGACCTAGATCCCCCACGCTGGCTCCCCGGGGTCAGGGGTGGGAAGTAACTAAGGACGTTTTCACACCTAGTTCATTTGGAGCGTTGGTTTCGAACCCTGGAGCGTTTCTACCCCAAGTTCGGTTGGTTTGGGCTGATGTGAACACAGCCATCGCACTAGGGTGCGGACTAAAACACAATTGAGCGGTTCCGTACATTCCAGCGTCTTCGTACAAAATGCATTAACACAGTATTTTTGAAACAAAGTCTAGATTCACGTTCAAAGTGATTTGATACTCGTACTGATAACGCTGATATAACAAGAACAGAATCGCGACAACTGCAATGAGCTTGTGAGTTTGCTCCATTTCCGATGCGTTGTTCCGTGTTTTTCTTTTCAGAAGATAGTGATGAAATTCCTGCCCGAAAATTCTGACCAATGAGGGAACAGTTTGCTTGCACATGGCATTAGTTTACCAATTGTGGTCTGTTTTTAAATATTGCCGTGTGAAAACAAACCGAACCAGGGTGTGAGGGCTATAGTGTGAAAACGCCCTAAGTACATTTTCTCAAGTACTGTACTTAAAAAACGGTGAAGAGAGTATTTTTATTTTGTGCTACCTTATACTTCAGAGGCAAATATTGTACTTTCTATCCCACTACATTTATCCGACAGCTAGTTACTTTGTTGATTCAGATTAACAACACAAAATATAATCAATAAATACATTACTATCATATCAATAAGGCTTTATTGGTCCCCAGGAAGAAATTCCCATTTTCACAAATTCAACATTTTCAATGCAGGAGTTTTACTTGTACATTTCCACAGCATGGTATTATTACTTTTACTTAAAATGTCTGAGTACTTGTTCCACCACTGCCTGGCATGCAGTAATAAGACCCAGTCGAGGTCATTCCCTGGCTATCTCAGCCTTTTTACTGCACCCTTAATGGCACTTAACCAGCTCACTGTCCCCTCTCTCGCAAGGCTCTGTGATGACTTTGAGGGGATCGCTGAGAAGGCGCTGAGCTCGCCTTCAGACACACAGAAGCTGATGGAGCTCAAGGTAAGCAGGCCTGCGCACCAACGGCGCACACGCACGTTTGCTCACGGCCCACATTGTCACCGCTTTGTCACAGGACAGAAAACAAACCTCTCGACCGCTTTATGTCGGAAGCACAGATGCCTAAGCTGGTACTGTTTGGTCCCCCTCGTCTTTCTGTAAGACCCATGTAAACCAGTCACTTAGTCTGATATATGACCTGTTTCCTGCCGAGCTCTAAACTATTTCCCTCCCTACATGTCATCAGATAAATCCGAAGTTCGAGTAGTAGTAGTAGTAGTTTTTTTTAGTACACTATGGTGCTAAAGTTATACAATTTTTTATAAAAAACGATCATATTTTGTTTACATTGGCATACAAATCACAATCACACATTTTTGGCCCTCTAAAATAATCAATGAATCATCTATTTATGATTACAATTTAGCTTTATTCCATTCCATTATTAGAGCATAAAGACCAAACTGATCCAATCCTTCTACTTTTGCTTACCGGTATCTTGTTTTATGTCTTCGATTTTAGCACTCTTTTTATGTCATCTTCCCACCGGTGAGTGAAGTGGAGTGAAGTTAGGGGGAGGGTGACTCTCAGTGTTTTCCTCTCTTCTCCTCCAGGCCTATGTGAGCAAGGTGGAGGCCGACGACATGCCTCTGCTGGAGCAGAGACTGGCCGAGTCCAACGCCCGCCTCTGCTTCCTGGTGGACTATGTCACTCTGTCCCCGGCCGACATCACCCTTAACCGGGTGACGGCCCAGTGGCACATGCGCATGCCCGCTGTCTTCCAGGACCACCAGCAGATAGTCGCAGAGAAGACAGAGCAGTACCAGGCTGGCCTCAAAGTCAGTGCTAAAGCCCTGTTCATGTGCTTTCTACGTCTGTCTGTCTGTCTGTTGATCTGTCCGTCTGTCATCTATCTGTCAGTCTGTCTGTTTGTCTGTCTATCTGTCTGTCTGTCTGTCCATCTATCTGAGAGCTCTTGCACTCGCTCGCTCACTCTCACTTGCTCACTCTCCTGTAAACAGCAAAGATGTGAATATATAAACTGGTTATTGAAGTGAGGATTTAAGTGTTTGCCTGTCTGAGCCATGCGGTTGGTCTGCCACGCTCAGTTGTGCTGCCAGCATTTCCTGGAGGAGCTGAAGTGCTACGCCACCCAGGTGGAGGAGTTCTCCACCTTCGGAGACGTCTCAGAGCTCAGCAAGTACCTGAAGAAGGCCCAGGCCCTCAACGGCAAGCTGGAGGCAGCCATGGAGAAGGTAAAGAGAGAGAGAGAGAGCCATGGAGAAGGTAGAGGGAGAGAGAGAGAGAAAGAGAGAGAGAGAGAGAGAGAGAGGGGGGCTAATGCATAAACTCCCCGTGCCACTGTGCTGGGATGAACACAGGTAATTTGCTATTCATAGGTATGCATTTTTAATGGAGGAATAAAAGAGTAAAGCCCTGTTTCACAGGGGATATAGTCTACTTGCTTTCGTATTGCTGATTGTTTTATTCATGATGTGCGACACACCTTACCATGAGAGGGCAGTATTGAGCTGTAGTAATCACAAGTAAGTGTGGGTAGGTTATTGTGGAAAAAGTGTTAACTTCCTTGTTTCATTGTTTGTTTGTTTCTTAATGTGTTTCTTAATATGTTTCTTAATGTGTTTCTTTATTTGTTTATTTATTTGTTTCTTTCTTTGTTTTCCTTCTCTATATCTGTGAAGATGGACGATTTCAACCGAGAGGAGGAGTCCTACGGTTGGCCCATATCTCGGTACCCGGAGTGCAAGGAGGTCCAGGACCAGCTGGCCCCATTCCTCCGCCTCTACCAGACCGCCTCCGAGTTCCACAGCCAGCACCAGCAGTGGGTCCATGGCCCACTGTCCGGGGTCAATCCAGACAAGGTTGGCTCCTAGTGACGCTACCGCTTTGTTCGTTGTGTTCTATAACAGTAGTTCTCAGCTGGTTTCGCCTCAGGACCCACATGTGTCATTAGTCATTAAGTCCCGACCCAAAAATAAAACAAATGTATGGACCAATATTGCAGTCATCAACAACGCCTTCATGTAGTGTTAAAAACATGGAGCGAACAAAAAGCTGAAACAATTTGTGCTAAACTCAATGAAATAGAAAGCCATTGAAACATTAATTAACATTGACACATTACTTAATTAATGGGCTTCTTAAGATTTAGGTCTTGCATAAGCTCTGATACCTACTCAAAATGCCCTCACGACCCACCAGTTGAGAATCACTGCTCACCAGCAGTGAGCAGTGATTCTCAACACGTGACACGACTCACTGGCGTGCTTGGTGTTACGTTTACATTCAGCAGACGCTTTTTTCCAAAGCGACTTGCAAGTTAGAGATCAATCAAAGCATCCAATCAAAATTGCAGTAGCTACAAAAAGGGTAAGAGTGCTGCATGACCTAGTTTCAGAAAAACAACTGGACAGAGAAGCCATATGAATCCGAAATACATGTTTAGTAAATTTAAAAAAAGAATAATTAATTATTCATCATATTAGTGGTAATCTCGGATCCAGCAGTCCTATGTTATAGCAGAACTTCTGGGGGGAGACGGCACACAGCCTGGGCTGGAAACCAAGAACTGAAAGGGGCGGAGTTAAAGTTTCCAGTTTCTGAGATTTTAATAAGTGTATTTCTACAGTGGCCAGTCTACATGCTTACAGATCCGCCTCCAGCAACATGATTGGTCGTAAGAAATATGAAGCGAAAGAAAGTGAAACGCCCCGTTGACCCAGATTTGAGCTTGTCTGCTATCAGACTTAAGATATGAATCTAAAGTCTGATTTGTGAGACTATATTATCGGTAGTGCGAACAGATACAGTAGGTCACATATCAAGTGCTTTCTAAATTCCACAACAATGGCACAGTTCAACAAAGTGTGTTCTAGAGACGACTAGTGCTGGAAAATCACAAATCAGCCAAAAGTGCAGAAGTCAGTCCTTTAGACTAAGCTAGTGTTCCTCAAATAGGGTACTCTAGGGGTAGTTTGAAGGGTTGCAGGGGGTTCATGAAAAATGTCTAAAAACAAGGAGAAATAAGGAGAATCACCAAACACTAAAGTTAAAACAGAACATTTTGTCAGTAATGGTCTATACGTACGCAAACTCACAAACTCACTCGCCTAATATATTTTTTTCCTTCCCCAACATATTTTGTGCCGGTGAAAGGCGGGTTACTTGGTTGAAAAGACATCGTCAAGGGGGTACCTTAGCAATAATTAGTTTGAGAACCCCTACTCTAAGTGAACCCGCACGCTGATGTGATTGGCATAGGTGGAGGGAGACGTGGGTACCTACTGGCGGGCGCTCTACAAGCTGGAGAAGGGCTTCGGTGACATGCCCAGCGCCCTCAACATCGCCACCACGGTGAAGGCCGAGGTCGACGCCTTCAAAGAGCACATCCCCATCATGCAGGTAGGAACCGGGCCAGCGCCTGCTGCTACATTCCAGAGCCATCGTGCGTTGCGTTGTGACGCTTCGTTTACATGTCGTCATTTAGCTTTTATTGAAATCCAAATTGTAGTAGCTATAAAAAAAGAAAAAGTTATAGCCTAGTTTGACAAAACAACAACTGGACAGAGTGCAGAGTAGCCATCAGAATCAAACATACAAGGTCAGTATTTAGGGCGGCATTTGATTTCGATTTGATTTTGCAATAATGGTAGTGCCAACCGTTATGTCACCCTCTGTTGCATATCATGTGTTCTTAATTCAACAAAAATCATTATTTTCCGCGACACACCTATGGCAATAAGTGGTAACATACTGTAAATGCAAGTGCTTTCATCTATGGGCCATAGGCTCAATCACCATCGTGTTACCCGTTCGGTGATTGATAGCTACTTTGACATTTATTTACATGAAAATATTCGAGCTTGCCACTTTAACGATAATGGCGGTCATCTGTCGCTCGGTTGCCAGGTGCTGTGTAACCCGGGCCTGCGGGACCGCCACTGGGATGCCATGTCGGAAGCGGTGGGCTTCCCCCTGAGGCCCGCGTCGGAGCAGCAGCAGGATGAGGGGGGGACGGAGGCCTGCGTGGCCCGCTTCCTGCCCCTGCAGCTGGAACAGTACCTGGGCCGCTTCGAGGGCATCAGCGAGGCGGCCAGCAAGGAGCACTCCCTGGAGAAGGCCATGGAGAAGATGGCGGAAGAGTGGGCCGACATGCAGTTCGGCCTGCTGCCCTACAGGGAGACGGGCACCTCCATCCTGTCATCCGTGGAGGAGATCCAGACACTGCTGGACGACCACATTGTCAAGACCCAGACCATGAGGGGCTCGCCCTTTATCAAGCCCTTCGAGGAGGAGATCCGGTGAGTGGGAAACTGTAGTTAAAGGGCCGCTAGTTTACCGCCAGGTGTGAGTGTGATTAGCCATTACAAGCCATTTCAAAATGGTCATGTGACCAGATCATCCTCTATTGACATCACAAGTGGGAGTGACCACCCAGATGTATGATGGATAGATCAGCCTACCAGTTGGTACAGTCCACTGGGTAGGCTGGTAGACTGATCAAGTCATCTGGGTGGACACTCCCATTTATGATGTCAATAGATAGTAGTGACATCACAATTTTGAAACGACTTGTAATGGCTAATCACACCTAGTGGTAAAATATGGACCTTAAGTTTCTATTTTACCACCGGGTGTGAGGCTGATTCTGGGAACTCATATTTTATTTGCTCTGGCAGATGTGTCTGGCTCCCGTTCAGCCAGATGTCCAGCCAACCTGGCCCGGGTCGGGCCAATCACAACTGTTTGCCTAATATGGGGCGGGTTTGATATAAGCAACCAAGATGGCTGCCGCTGATGTGGAACTGTCTGTTGAATCTGCTATCATGACAGTATTAAACAAACTGGACAGTATATTTTCTCTAAAAGAAGGACAAACAACTGCTTTTGATAAGAAAGATGTGTTTGCCGTACTTCTGACCAGATTTGGTAAAAGTTTAAATTAAGTCACACGTTTGGTTGCTCGGATTGGTTGTAGTTCAATCCAATTGCGTCCAGAGGCATTTTGGTCTGCGCCCGTTAATAACGCCCCATGGAAATCGAAAATGAACTGACAGGTTCCAGACTAATACGCATTTGCGAATTGGCCTGGCGATGTCAGGCTACACTATCACAACACATGCTGAATAAATTAACACATGTCTATGTGTTACGCTGTGCGCTCTGCTGTTCAGGGTGTGGGAGGGCAAGCTGCTGCTACTGCAGGAGATCCTGGACGAGTGGCTGAAGGTGCAGGCCACCTGGCTGTACCTGGAGCCTATCTTCAGCTCCCCGGACATCATGAACCAGATGCCCGAGGAGGGCCGCCGTTTCACCGCCGTGGACAAGACCTGGAGGGACACCATGAAGCAAGTCACACTGGTAGGGAGACGCTTAAGCAATAAGCCACGAGAGGCTGTGGTTTACAGTGGTTTTAGTGTGCCCCCTAGCTGTTCTAAAATCACTGTAAATCACAGCCTTAAAAGTGGCTTTTTACTTTTATAAATCGGTTACTAAAACAGTTGCTACAGATTACCTAGTAAGATTTCACAAAATAAACACACAGCAACATAAAATGCGATCATTTATTCAAAATAAATCATCATTCTTCCGCCGAGCAATATAGTTACTCAAGACAGCAAAACGGTTGCCAAGCAACCCAGGCTAGCATACAGGCTTTACCATACAGACACATTAATACTAAAAAAGAATTGTTATGCAGTCATATGTGTGTGCTTATAGAGTTGTTGTATTGTTATTGCATGTATTCATTTTCCTAATGTCTTTATTTATTATCCATGTACAGTTGCTTTTTGTATTTTTTGTATTTTGTATATCTGTATTGTATATACAGTATTTCCTTCACAGATCAGACACCTTTAAGTACAAAGTCTTTCTGTCCACAGCAAGGGGGGGGGGGGGGGGAATGAAACAAGAGATATGATCTTTACCTGGTTTAGTGCCTAGCCTCTATGATAATTTGCCAGAAAAAGCAAATATTTTCTTTTGCCATTTCAATGATAAAACCGACTGCGGCGACAAAGACTGCCCTTGGCCAAGGTGTGTTTTCATAGTACTGACACTAGTGGAGAAATGTAAAACACAATCCCAGTACACATCGGGCCGAGCTGCAGCAGATCAGGTCTGAATAGATGAGGAGATATAAAACATAATATCTTGATTCTCAGCAGGCACTGTCTCAACGCATGTATGATCATTCCTATCCCTCACTGGTACCAGGGGAAATAAGCTCTGGCTTTAACCGGAGATGCTTTTAAATTCTCTGGTGCTCTATTTGACAATACTGCTATTTTAATGAATTGGATTTAAGTTTGCCATCGTTGCTTTCCTCTGAATAACAGAGGATAATTTGTGTATGCATATATTGTGTGTATATAGTATATCTGTAGCCATATAGATAGCCGTTGTAAAGTCTGCGTTTGTCAAAAGAAAATGTGTGTGTGCATGTGTGTGTGTGTGTGTGTGTGTGTGAGAGAGAGAGAGAATGAGAGAACAGAGAGAAAAAAACGATAACAAGTACAATATATGGTAACATAAAGACGGAGAAAAAGAGACATAAGAGGGACAGAGAAAGACACAATGCTAACGGAGAGCTGGGAAGAAAGGGAGAAAGCTCAGGAAAACAGAGAGAGCGAGTGAGGGAGGAAGATAGAACATCATAGCGAGCGAGAGGGAACAAGTGCGTTTCACCGGCAGCTCAACCAGCCTTTCCAAAGGGTAATTGGCGTCCTCAGCGGACCTGAAATGAGATACAGCAACATCAGCCAGCAGCGTCCTCCACAAGGCCCGGCCCGGCCGCACCATCAAATAGAAATTATGGATTTTGTCTGGAAGGAACTAGGCTGTGCCCCGCCACAAGAAATGAGGTCGCCAGGAGGGTGAGAGTCTGGGTGTTTGTGCTGACTGCTGGGACGTGTGTTTGTGTGTGTGTGTGTGTTTCTGTGTTTACATCATTGTTATGCTTGATCTCTTATGGTAAGCAAAAATTGATGAAGCGGTACCTGCATGTATCTGTGATGATTAGGTGTGTGTATGTCGGTGTGTATGTTGGAGTGTGTGTCAGCATGGTGACTTGGAAAGCAAAGGGGGTCTTACTCTTTGGATCTTGGTCACAGACTAGTGGTGGACTTGTTGTGGTTTAGCCGACGTCTATATTTTTAGCCTATATTTTTAGCCTATATTTTTAGTCACATTTAATTTCTAAAACGGTTCAATTGGCTAAAACACAAGTTTTATTTGGATAACGCTTCAAAAAGCAAAACTACAAAATCCCCTATGTGCTGTGTGGAGGAAGTCAGTGGCTTTCGGATCCACTCATTGGGCCGAGTCTGACTCAGCTGCAATGCAAGTTCAATGTCAGTTCCAATTAAGGCACACATCTCCGAACGCATGGGAGTACTTCAAGTTATCATGAATCAAAAAAGGCGGTTTGGACATTGTGAAATTGAATCAATGAAATTGCACAGCAGCACTAGCGCTATTCAAGAGCTTGAAAAGAAAACAAAAATGCACTATTCTAGATGACACCAGAAAAGGAAAAAATACAAAAAAACATTGTGATTGGAGTCTATTACCTAATTAGCAACCTGTTATTATTAGTAGGTAGAGCTTTTTGATATAGTTTGTCCTCATTTAAACATTTGAAACATCCTGGGCAGAACCCTTTAATGCATGCATTAGTTCACTGTTAACTATTCACAGTGCTAATGAATTACATCCCGCTGGCAGACTGACCGTAACAATACTGGCTGTCTTGTATTGCATCTTGGTGTGTGTGTGTGTGTGTGTGTGGAGGGGATGTGACATTCCTTTAATATAAATCTATTCAGTGTGCAATAATTGCCACAAAAAAAAAAAAAGGTTTATTGTCATACCTAATAACCAAAACAATTCTCCAGCTCTTTGTGGCACAACTCTGTGATTATAGCAATAATTAAAGGAGTGCTGTGTTGGATTCTGCAGCGGGTTTCGCCATTAGCTGCTTACAAGACGAAGGCACAAAGTTTGATTCACAGCTAATTTCACGGTTTACCTTCCCTGTGAGCACAGAACAACAATTGCATTGAAACCACAAAACCTTGTTTTGTTTTGTGGCGTAACGTTAGACTGGCCACTAGGGTAAACGTGGACTCATTATTTGTTGTAATGACGTTCGTGCCTGATTGAGTTCCTGATCGACACATTTGCGTGTGTGGACATGCCATACTGATTTCTACTCGCTTATCTACTGGCCTTTAAGGCGTTAGTAGAACAGTAAATCATATAGTTTACCTGTATTTAACACACAAGTCAAGTGGAACAAAATGATAGTTCATCATGAAACACTAACAATCAAACGGTAGCTGGTTATTTGCAGTCTGGGCGACTGGACAAGCCTGAACACAGAGATGCAACCAGAGACAGTGATCTGCGTTCAGCCCAGACACACACGACACATGTCCTCACACACACACAACACATGTCCTCACACACACACAGCACATGTCCTCACATACGACACATGTCCTCACACACACACAACACGTCCTCACACACACACAGCACATGTCCTCACATACGACACATGTCCTCATACACACAGCACATGTCCTCACACACACAGCACATGTCCTCACATACGACACATGTCCTCACACACACAGCACATGTCCTCACACACAGCACATGTCCTCACATACACAGCACATGTCCTCACATACACAGCACATGTCCTCACATACACAGCACATGTCCTCACATACACAGCACATGTCCTCAGTGTGTCTTTCAAATGGAGCATCATCGTTGCATGAAATTGAAATCATCAATTCATCTTTGTCTCTATCTCTCTCTGTCTCTCTGCCCGTCACTGTCTCTCTGTCGCTCTCTGTATCTCTCTGTCTCTCTCTGTCTCTCTCTCTGTCTCTCTCCATGTAGTAATGACAGTGACTACTAGGAGGTGCTCGGGATCCATTGTTCCGCAGCCGTTCGCCTTCACCTCTGCGAATCCTTTGTCTAGTTCATTTCTACTCTACTTAAATGTGTCAATTATCCATTATGTTTCCTACAGAAGAAGGGCTTGTGGAGGGAGGGGGGGGGCGGAAATAACCGTCAAGACATTAAGTTTCAACAAAACTTAATTTAAAAGACATGGTTTGTTGCATCCAGTGCCTCTGTAATTATGCCACTGTGCCTTCCAGTGAGTCACTGTGGGGCACAGCATGGGCAGTATAGGGAGGAGGACAAGCCGCCTCTAAGTGTGTCTTGATGGGATTCTCAACACAAGGACGTTGCTGTTGTGCACTAATGGAAAGATGGATTATGAAGGGACTCGTGAGAGCAGTCACCGAGTGGTGCAGCGTAGAGACAGAGCAGCGGGAGGGGTGGAGGTAACTCATTTAGGGGAACTCATTCAGAGTTTGAGGTTTGCTGGGTGTGTGTGTGTGTGTGTGTATGAAAGAGAGAGGGGGAGGGGAAGGATTCTGGGGTGCGTTATCTGTACGCATACGTTGAACGTGTACCCTGTCTCTAGGGTCAGTTTTATATTATGGCCTCAGGTGGACACTTGGAGAAGGAGGGGTATTGTGTGTGCCCTTTGTGTTGTGTTTCTGACAATTTTTTTCTACCGTTCACCATTTTGCACTTTCTATGCCGCATATCTCAGCGGTGGACAATTCATTTCCTCCAATACAGCTGTTCGTCTCATAAATATGTCATTATCAGGGATAACGCACGCATTAGCACATAGTTATCCGCGCACAGCCCGCGCAAATAACTTCCCGCCTGGCAGATGTAAAAATAGCCCCTTCATTCCATTGTCCCCTGAAGAATGGGCCGAAAACCAAGAGTGCTGATGAAATATATGAAAATCGACAATCATCGCAAAAACCCCACAGACGCCGTGGCGAACAGGTAATGCGATTGTGCGTATTCACCCCGGCGGTGCGACGACAGAGGCTGTGCCGGACCGTTCCCATTCATCCGAGGTGTTATTACTGTGAATCTTCTCTTTTGGCTCGGCTAATGAGCTTGATGATTTGATTTGCTCTTTTTATCCGGTAATCTGTTACAGTAGCCCCGACGTGCACACGCTCACACACACACACACACACACACAGCCAGACAATAGGTAGGAAACTCATAAAAGCCAATCAAAAAGGGAATTCATCTCCCAAAACGTTTCTTGCTATTGTTCAAATGACTCATTTTCATGGTTACAAAGGGTGATTTGCAGAAGGCTTAGCAAAGAGATGCTGCCTATTACCGGCCCTTTATTACTTGCGTTTTAAGTCGGGGCGCGGGAGAAGAAAAGCTATTCCAGCCTGACTCGTCATTTCATTTACAGCCCTTGCCTCTACTTCAGTCACAGCGGGTAATAAGAAATCAATACCAGTGAAGGCGGTGGGGGGAGAAAACAATGATTAGCCTTTTCGAGACGGACTGCTGCCGAGGCCACTGCTAACTTTGTAGCCCAGCAGTGGCAGATAAAAGTGTCTCTTCTTCACAGCCCAGCTTCTCCGTATTGTACTGTTAGCCTTTACTGGATACAAAGATATGTCACAGGTCAAAGCAACGCAATGCGTCGTCTGCAATGTATCGATTGATTGTGTCCTGAGGAGCGGTCACAACAAAGACGCACCGTGTTGTGTCTCACAGTTCAAGCCGAAAGGTGCCGATGCGTAGATGCGTATGTACTGATAGAGAGGTGCGTCCACTTAGACTTCTAGTTAGGCTTGTCAAACTTCAGCCCTTGAAGAGGCTTCTTGTGCCTTAGTTAGTAATATAGACTCATTGGGAAACCTAAGGTAAAATCTTGCAATATGTTCTGTTGGAGATTACATATGCCATTTTTCTATAACTTTAATCTTTGTTAAAAATAAAAAGACCCACACTGTTGGGAAATTAATTGAAAAGTCAGTAAAGTAGGAATTTAATTATGTATGGGTTTTGGGACTTATTGCTTATTGAATTATTTAGTTTTTGCTACTTGTTGCATGTTAGTTACCGTTCCTTCTACTGTGTGTGTGTGTGTGTGTGTGTGTGTGTGTGTGTGTGTGTGTGTGTGTGTGTGTGTGTGTGTGTGTGCGCGTGCGTGCGTGCGGGCGTCGTACTCATGTATGCGCGTGTCAGGACAAGCATGTGCTGGCAGTGGTGGCCATAGACAAGATGTTGGAGAAGCTGAAGAAGGCAAACGAGCTCCTGGAGCTGATCCTCAAGGGCCTGAACGACTACCTGGAGAAGAAACGCCTCTTCTTCCCCCGCTTCTTCTTCCTGTCCAACGACGAGCTGCTGGAGATCCTGTCTGAGACCAAAGACCCCACCAGGTAAACCGCTTCGACTACAAGCACCGTCACTTCACTACATTTACCACAATGCATTACTTCAGCTACATGTAGCATGATGCGTCTTTTTTTTTTGTTAACATAGTTTTATTTCAGATAAAGTTTGCAGTTCACAAGCAATGCAAAGCAAAAACTTTCCTTTTTGGAAAATTAGTGTGTTATATTATAATAGTGTGTTCAGTAAGCAGACCATTTTATTACCATTTTCATTTTATTTGGCATTAATAAATCCTCTCCGGCCTGGGACCCTTAAAGTGGCCATCTCAGCACTGGGTTGTAGTCCTTATCGAATACTTCAGACACAATCTGAAATACAGCAGCCCAGAAGTTCTTTAGCCAGGTCTGCTTTCTCTGTATGACACCGGTCACATGTTTCATCTATATGAGGGCAAATCTTGATGCAGAATGATGCATCATTTTAACTACAATCACCATGATGCATCACTTCGTACAGTCGGTAGCAACTAGCTTGAAAAAAAAAACAAAGCCACGATCCTAAAACACCTTTTTTAAGGGTTTCAATGGGGAATTAAACTGCAGCGGTGGAGGACAACTTTGTCCCCGCTGAAACTTGTGAGAGGTGAGATTGATCAGGCGTCCGTTGATGGCTTGGAGAGGGTTCCCATGCCGAGCGTAGGCTCGCTCAGGGTCTCGTGATCCAAATCAACTGAGGCAGCCAATCACTAGACTGATTGCGAAGCTCGCCAAATTGATTGCTCTTAATTCTAAGTCATTCGGGGACAATGTGTTCCACGGTAGCTTTTTTGTCTCTCACTACAGATCCACTAAATTCTTCTTTTAGGAACTCTAGCTTGTAATTATCATATAGAGCACATGCTTGGGGTTTGCTTTACAAAAAAAATCATCGCCAGCAAAAATCGTGTGATTGTTGTAAATAACCATACATGCAGAAGATGGCATCCAGACAAATGGAATGAAGGGAAAAAACATTTGTGCAAATATGTGTTGGGAATGTTTGCAGTTCAGCAAGCATCTGTGCCACAAGTCTAGATTGCATAGCCAATGAAAAGCGTCAGGGTTAAAGTGACAGTGATTGCATTTTCTGGAACACAATAGGAAGACCATCCCAAAAGAGAAATAGATGGGGGGGGGGGGGGGGGGGGGAAGAAACTCAAAGGGGGGGGGATTTATGAGAGCCGGGGCCTTGGGAAACTAATTTCAAGGATGAAAATCCTGTACTGGCTGTGAGAATTTAATTATAGCACTTCTGTTGCATGTACATCGCTCCCTGGCCTACTTTAGCCGCACCGTGCCCCCTGAAGCCTCCGATAAGCAACCTTTGTCTCATTTAACGGAAGGTATTTGGTTAATAATGGATGGTTCAGACAAAGGTGGCGTGCATTTGTTCCCTCTCTTTCTCTCTCTCTCTCTCTCTCTCTCTCTCTCTCTCTCTCTCTCTCGCTCTCTCTCTCTCTCTCTGTCTCTTTCTATCAGTCTCTCTCCCTCGCTCTCCTGGGGATTTGCATTAGAGACACGCGGCGGTGGGCGCCGCTGTTTGGGATCTTAGGGGGATGAGGTGGACGGCTGTCAAGTGGCTGGGAACATGCCGGGCCAGTTTAGTGTGCTGAGGCGGCGCGTCCACTCCACTGCTCTGCTGGGTAGGGAGCGGTCGTCGTAGTGGGGGGGGGGGGGCACTGGGCCGGCAGGGAGGTGGGCACATCTGTGCTGGAAGGCGGTTTTCATGGAGCAGCTCCGAGTCGCTGATAATCCTCCGTATTAAACACGGGAGTACGACTCTTTTGTCTATCGCTCAATGCCCGGCACTCCTCTGTTCGAGTAACAGGCTAATACGTAGAGCTCAAGTGTGAAATGGTTTTTAATTGTCTCAAGCAGTGTTATTCACTTCACTTCTGCTCGGTTTTTGTCGTCGGTACTTGTTTAATCTTTAATCCCTTGTGATTAGGATGTCTGGCTTCGTCATGTTCGTACTCTTTGGTTGGTCGGTTAAAAAAAAAAAAAAGTTAAACATTGTTTATTCAAAAGAGAGTTAAACTTGTGTGTATTATAGGACATGTATTTCCCACTAGTTCAGTTCGTATCTGCTGCTTTGGAAACTATAAGTGGAAACTATAGGAGAACATATGTTTCTATAAATATAAATATGTTTCAGGCAGCTCATGCATGTTACAGCCCACGCACTCACCGCAATACAACAGCTGGGGATGCAAGCAAATTACTGTCTTTGCCATTTTGGTTTACAGGTTTTAGTCTCGTCTTGTTTGTGTGTTTGTTATGTCATCCGTTCCTGGTTTTGTACATGTATACAGATGTTTAAGCCAGAGATACAATCTTGAGAGTTTCTAGTTGTATTCCTTGTGAGGCAAGGTATTTTGAGTTTGTTGTGTGATGGAAAAGGAGGCATAATTTGTAATGTGTTTTTCTTCACAATGAAATGCTGCTGTTAACAGGTCTCTGTAGAATCCAGCCTTTCAATTGATTTTGCAATTTTCCTCCCCAGTGAAAACATTGAATTACACCAAATGTGCACCTTGACACATTACTGCCAGGTGAAGTCATATACATAGCACAGTTTCTATAGCACGATTTCAACCAATCACGGAAAGCAACCAGTGTGTTTTCCTTGGAGTTTGCTTTTAATGTTTGGGATCTTCAACTAAATAAAATAAGAATATATATATATATATATATATATATATATATATATATATATATATATATATATATATATAATACCCATGAGCATCTGGATAGACAGCCATGCTTTCTGCTTCATCTCTGCTGGTGCCCTGAAGGGTGAAGCCGCACCTGAAGAAGTGCTTTGAGGGCATCGCGAGCGTGGTCTTCACCGACGTGTTGGACATCACCCACATGAAGAGCAGTGAGGGGGAGGTGGTGGAGCTACTGGACACCATCTCCACTTCCAAGGCCAGGGGCCAGGTGGAGAAGTGGCTGCTGGAGCTGGAGAACGACATGGCCGCTTCGCTACACAAGGTGACGAGATAAAGATAAAGCTAACAAATGAAAATGACTCTATTGTGCGTTCACGCGAACATTTGTCTTGCATCACATGCTCCAACAATCACCAACAACAAAAAAGAGTATCTGACAAACAAGAACATCTGACAGAAAATAACATAATCTCGTCTGTATCACACTAGAATCTAGCATTATGTCTTGTGTGTATCGAGTGACTAGAAAACAGACATTGTAAGCCGGAATTAACGTTAAGCTGACGTATATTCTTTGCACTATGTATACATCAGCCGATGCTTTTAACCAAAGTGACCTACATAATGTCATGTCATTATTGAACAGGTAGGGGTTAAGGCATCTCGCTCAAGGATGCCTCAAGGTAGGGCTGTTCAAGAAATGCCTAAATACAGGGAATGCAATTCATGGAACTATTCTGTAAACCATACACCATACGTTACATATGGTGATATGACCAATGCACCATCATCCAAATGAGTTTCCCTCGGCGGTCGTCCTCGCGGCTTATTGTTTTCACACTTCCTCTCTGTCCCGCGCTCCGTCTCAGGTGATTGGAGAGGCCATCGAAGCGTACCCCCAGGACCTGAGGATTAACTGGGTGCGAGCGTGGCCCGGTCAGACCGTACTGTGCGTGTCTCAGGTCTACTGGACCAAGGATATCCACCAGGCCATCGTCTCAGGACCTAAGGTTGGCCCGACTGGAAGCACAGTATTTTGTTTTCTTCCGTAGGATTGTAGATTCTATACGTTTGTGCCTCTTTAGACACTAAATTGTATAATAAAACTATATATATATATATATACATACTATGGTTCACTATAAAATAACTGAAGACACTGGCATATATCACAGTGCATTAGTTGCATCAGTTGATATAGTCTTCTAAAGTGCATGCAATACTTTACACCATGGGGGGTCAGAGCATGTGAGAACCCAGCAAAGACTCTTCAACTCTCCCCAGAAGACTCTTGCTACCGGAGGAACAACTTTCATGAACAACTGCTACGATCCCCACTTCCAGTTGAGCTTCCATTGTCTGCAGAAGCATCGCTGCTCACATACATCTCCACCTCTCCCTCCCCAGGCCCTAGACGAGTACCTGCAGCAGAACAACCGGCAGATTGATGACATTGTGACACTGGTGCGCGGGAAGCTGTCCATGCAGAACCGGGTGACTCTGGGCGCCCTGGTGGTGCTGGACGTCCACGCCAGGGACGTGCTCGCCACGCTCGTCCAGAAGGCTGTCAGCGACGAAAACGACTTTGAGTGGCTCAGCCAACTGCGCTACTACTGGGTGGTACGTGGTTGCTGGAAGCGGTGCTACTCACTACATTGTTTTGGACCAGAACTAGCAGATACCTGTGTCCGATGTTACAAATGTACAGTGCAGTGCAGTTATCCAAACTCACAATTAATTCAGATGCAGGTCAGAGGTCAGCAGATAGGGTGTCTTGCTCAAGCACGCTCACAGGTAGGTTAATGGCACGGATGGGACCAAGCCCAGAACCTTTTGGCTGGGCATTGAACACAATAGCCACTGGAGTATTCTGCCCCCTCTTTAATATTTCAACTAGAGCGTAGTTTTGCCCTTTACTGAGAAAATTGCACAACGGATTGCGTTCTTCTTCTTTTCAATTTCCTTCAAACACCTTTCCATGTATTTAGAGTTGCACTTTCTTCCAAAAACAAAGTCTTCTCCTCTCTTTCGTATTTGTTTGTGCTCATTTACTCTATCGTTCACACGCTACCTACTGCCAGAATGCATCGATGTCTAACTCGTCTCCGTCTTCCAGGAGAATCAGCTGCACACCAAGATGATTAACGCGGGCTTGGATTACGGTTACGAGTACCTGGGGAACACTCCCCGACTGGTGATCACCCCCCTAACCGACCGCTGCTACCGGTACGCCCGGCTCTCCCGGCATCAGTCAAACCAGTGTTTACAGATGACTACCACAGGGCATTTTCTAAAAAGAGTTGTAATCAATATATCAATGTTTGCAATGTAAGGAGACAGTGAAGGAATCGCTTGCATTCACCGTCTTGTAGAATCAATCAATCAATCAATCAATCAATCAATCACACTTTATTTGTATGCTGCTTAATCACAAAATACATCACAACGCATAATACAAATGAGTGAAATAACAATAAAAAAAACAGAATCACAGAGATACATATGAGTGGGAGAATTAAACTAAAAAGATCACACGCCACTTTATTAGAAGAATGTGAGACGAAAAAGGTATGTTTTAAAGTCTGTGTTCAAAATAAAACATTTAGAAATGTAATTGTCAATGACGTATCGGTGTTTGTGATACATGGGACATTCTGGCGCACTCACACCTCATCCTCCTACCGTTCAGGACATTGTTTGGGGCCCTTCATCTCCACCTGGGAGGGGCCCCCGAGGGCCCCGCTGGCACGGGGAAGACAGAGACCACCAAGGACCTGGCCAAGGCCGTGGCCAAGCAGTGTGTGGTGTTCAACTGCTCCGATGGACTGGACTATATCGCGCTCGGCAAGTTCTTCAAAGTGAGTGCCTGTTCCCATGTTACTACGTCACACACACACACACACACCAAGTCCTCTTTTCGGTGTTTCCGATCACTGAAAACAAAGCTTTTGAAAAACTGTGGAGATTTTTCAAAACCCAGTTTTCTGTGTATTCGTGTGGACCGGTGAAACAGAGGTTTTGCAAAACGATGACATCACAACCTCAATTTTAACATGGCAGTTCTTTTACATGTTGAGCATGTGCCAGAAACCTACAAACAATGGCGGACTACCATTGTGTTTACGTGTGCAGCACTGTTAGGTTTAGGTTAGGACATGTTTACAAGTCAACCTAGCGTTACTTCATCATTACACCGCCGTGCTGTGTTGTTGTATTCGCCGTTCAAGAAGAAGCCCATCGATGTGCATGCTCCTAATGTTCTCCTTAGTGTTTGACAGAAAGTTGCATCGCCACCTACTGGCCTGGCATGCTTTTGTGAGCGTTTTAAATAGTTTTTGCATTCTCTTGTGGACGGAGATATTTTCTATAGGTGGTGTGGACAGGATTTATTTTGAAAACGGAGGGGGGAATATATATTTTCAGGAATACCCATGTTTGTATGGACAAGGCCTAAGATCCTTTTGATATGTATTGCTTCTTTAATAGTGTGCTGCTTGACACTAGGTTATCTCGTGTTGATTTACGAGGACCTTGAAGGGCTTTTCAGAAGAAAAAATATATATTGTATCTAGACCTGACCTATTGATATTATACACTCCAAGGTAGCTCCAAGGTCAAGTAAGCACCTCACACTGTGACAATGAATAAGACATAAATACAAGGAAAATGTCCTCCACTGCAGGCGTTACACTAAAGGCACACTGTGTGCGTAGCTGTGGCTCGCTAGGTGGGTTGCTTGAACCAAATTTCAATGTTTTTGCTGCTTGGCTAATCCAGAGAGCATCTTAAGAGCGGAGCCATCAGTGTCAAGCATAACTGTATTTCCATTTGTCACAATAAATGGTTAAATCTATGACACAAGTGTTCCTGACTGAAAGGGTAAGAAATTGGGTTTTCTGTTTGAATGCTGAGCGTGTGCTTCACTCAGGGCCTGCTGTCCTGTGGAGCCTGGGCCTGCTTTGACGAGTTCAACCGCATCGACCTGGAGGTGCTGTCTGTGGTGGCCCAGCAGATCCTCACCATACAGAGAGGTAGCGCATGCGTGTGTGTGTGGGTGTTAGCGCCAAAGTCAAAATTTGCTGTTTTACTTCTAGTATCGTTTGGTATTTTATGTTATTTATGAGTAAAGGTGAGGGATTGAATCGATTTTAGGACTTTTTGGGAATTGTTAGGGAGTTGTATTTAGTGGTAAGTTCATGGGGAGTGGGTTTGGGTATTCATGCCTTGTACAGTAAATCCCTGCCCGGGGATGAGGAAATCAGAGGGAGGGTTTGTAACGCGGTGTTGACCTCCAGGCATCGTGGCCAAGGTGGACTTGCTGACATTTGAGGGCACAGAGCTGAAGCTGGACCCCTCCTGTGCCGTCTTCATCACCATGAACCCCGGCTATGCTGGGCGCTCCGAGCTGCCTGACAACCTCAAGGTAACACTCACACACTCATGCGCGCGCATGCGTACGTGCACACGCGTGTGGATACACATGGACACACATACACGCACACGGCAACATATGCTCATATGCATAGGCGGCATTAGGGGTGGGTGGCTATTCTTCAAAGAACTCACAAATAATACAAATATTATATACAAATATACAAATCAGAGTGACCCGCCAGCCATTTATTTGGCCGGCCAAATGTAAAATGTAATGTAGGCCTAATACACATGTGTGTAGTGATAGGCCTATATGCGTGTGAAAAAATACATGTTGTTGTGCAATGTTGGGATATAATAATAGGCTAATGCCAACAATGGCATTATTATTATTATTATTATTATTATTATTATTATTATTATTATTATTGTCATTATTATTATTATATTATTATTATTATTATTTTTATTATTATTTTTAATTTTTATTACTATTATATAATTATATGAAAGAACAAATAATAACAAATCACGTAGTTGAGAAATCTATGCTGTGCGTATGGTGATGTGATTTGTTTAATATAGGCCTATTTGGTTTCAGAGAGACTGAACATACACAATTATATCCATGATGATTAATTCAGTTTCAATTCGGTATATGCCGGCTAACGAAAACCCTGATAAAGATATGAATGTATCACAAAATGGTAAAATCGCGAATCAGCGTATCGCGGCATATGCCCCTATATTGGAATACTTGCATATGCATTATGAAACAAACCTATATTTAGTGTATGGCTGGCTCTACAGTGCATAACTTTCCTTTCGCCTCTCCTCCCCTCTCAGGCTCTGTTCAGGACCGTGGCAATGATGGTGCCCGACTACGCCATGATCGCCGAGATCGTGCTCTACTCGTGCGGCTTTGTGACGGCGCGCCCTCTGTCGGTGAAGATCGTGGCCACGTACCGGCTGTGCTCCGAGCAGCTGTCTTCCCAGCACCACTACGACTACGGCATGCGGGCCGTCAAGTCTGTCCTGACGGCCGCCGGGAACCTCAAGGTACCGTGCGCTGACACCCAGCAGTCCCCGTGTCTGTGGGTCAGGTTTTAGTCTGTAGGTCAGGTTTTAGTCTGTGGGTCAGGTTTTAGTCTGTGGGTCAGGTTTTAGTCTGTGGGTCAGGTTTTAGTCTGTGGGTTAGTATTTAGCTGTTGGTCAGGTTTAGTCTGTTGGTTAGGTTTTAGTCTGTTGGTCAGGTTTTAGTCTGCGGGTTAGTATTTAGCTGTTGGTCAGGTTTAGTCTGTTGGTTAGGTTTTAGTCTGTTGGTCAGGTTTTAGTCTGTTGGTTAGTTTTTAGCTGTTGGTCAGGTTTAGTCTGTTAGTCAGGTTTAGTCTGTTGGTCAGGTTTTAGTCTGTTGGTCAGGTTTTAGTCTGTTGGTCCAGTTTTTGTCTGTTGGTTAGTTGTTAGCTGTTGGTCAGGTTTTAGTCTGTTGGTTAGGTTTTAGTCTGTTGGTCCAGTTTTAGTCTGTTGGTTAGTTGTTAGCTGTTGGTCAGGTTTTAGTCTGTTGGTTAGGTTTTAGTCTGTTGGTCGGGTTTAGTCTGTTGGTTAGTTTTTAGCTGTTGGTCAGGTTTTAGTCTGTTGGTTAGGTTTTAGTCTGTTGGTCAGGGTTTGCCTGTTGATTTATGGATTCAAGGGAAACATTACATTTTTAGTTTTGCGAAGTGCTTTCTCATGCATTTAATTAAAACAAATTACAAAATAGATTGAGAGAACAAACAAAAGAAGCTAGGATGCCTGCCTGCTAATAGCTTAGTTTTTGAGAGTGCTGCAAAATCAAATCTATGAATCCATGTATGTATGTATTTCATGTATTAATCATTCATCTTTTTTGCACTAAAACGAACACTTCCATAACCATAGTGAATGACACATCGCGTATCACACCCGAATGTAATAACAGCGATAACGAAGGGATCTGCTTTCATGTGCTCTACAGGCTTACTTTACCCCCGCTAAATCGATATCACGATAACAACTTCCATTTAGGAATGAGACGTATACTTCCACTAAAGGACTCCATCTAGAACCTAGCTCCCGGTGCTGACTTCACTGTCTTTGTCACCACTCGACGACACAACAAATCTTCAAAGCCATCCTATCTCCCAAACCCTCGGCAACAAAATGGAGTGCGCTGGAGTGTGCGGGGGTGGGAAAAGAGGCGTCAGATTGGCTCTCAGAGATGGAGTTGTCGGCGTAAAAGCCGCCTGTCTTGTATAAATAGGGGATAGGCTCCAACCCGCCAACCTAACCCCCCCCCCCCCCCCCCCCCCCCCCCCCAAAGTGTTTTGTTTCCCAGAGTCTTGTGATGCATTCGTGTCATTTTTACATCAATTCCTAACGTCCCCCTCCGCTGGGACCGCCACCCCCGTCGCCTCTTTCAAAATTACTTTTGGAAAGGAGACGCGTGCGTTTAGCCCCCCCGGCTAAAGCTGCAAACAGTGTTTAGGTCTCCTGTCGTACTGAAGGGGAGAGCGTATCAGTGGCACAGGGGGCCACAAAGAAGACTCTAGAATGATGATTCTCTCCCCACAAGGCCCCTACATTCATCTGCCTGCCAAAGCCTTTCATTATTCCCCTCTTGCTCGTTTTTCACTGTCTTGACAATTTCTTTTGTGTGTTACGTTTTCTTTTTCTCACTTGTTTTCTCTTGTCCTCCCTCCCTCCCTCCCTCCCTCCCTCCCTCCCTCCCTCCCTCCCTCCCTCCCTCTCTCTCTCTCTCTCTCTCCTCTTTGTTTATTTCTCCCAGCTGAGTTTTCCTGAGGAGAACGAGGATATTCTGCTGCTCAGGTCGATCATCGACGTCAACCTGCCCAAGTTCCTCGCTCATGATCTGCCGCTGTTTGAGGTGAGATGGATCGCCACTCTTCCTCCCTCATCTGGAGAGAGGATGAACTCTTCCTCCGAGAGTCAGACACCAGATTGACTCACACACATGATACTAATGCCAGTCAAAAGAAGAGGAAGTGACGCATTGGGGCAATTCAAATCCGATTGTGTGTATGTGCGAGTCTACGCCTGTATGTGTGTGTGTGTCTGTTTGTGAGGTTTGTGGTTTGCATTGGTGGTTTGAATTGTGTAGACTGGATTTACGTGAAAGTGGGTTTGTGTGACCATTTTGTCCATTGGTTTATAAGGTCTCTCTCTCTCTCTCTCTCTCTCTCTCTCTCTCTCTCCCCCAGGGCATCACCTCTGACCTCTTCCCGGGGGTCAAGCTGCCCAAGCCCGACTACCGGGTGTTGCTGGACGCCATCAAGGAGAACAGCCAGCGCATGAACCTCCAGGTGACCGACTTCTTTGCGGAGAAGATCTTGCAGATCTTCGAGATGATGATCGTGCGGCACGGCTTCATGCTGGTGGGCGAGCCGTTCGGCGGGAAGACCAGCGCCTACCGTGTGCTCGCAGCCGCCCTGCGCGACGTCTGCGAGAAGGTGAGGTGCCAAACGCCCCACAACGACAACCTCACCGAGGGGGATTACAGGGGGAGAGCATTTCAACTATTATTCTTATTTATACTATTCTTGCATTTGATCACACTTATAGATCCCATTTCACAGCATTACATTGTTATTGTAGTATGATGTAAAATGCACATATTTTATATCTTATATCTTATTTTTCTATATATATATATATATATATATATATATATATATATATATATATATATATATATATTTCTATCATAGAATGGGAGCAACTAGGAGTAACCTGACCCAATTTAGACCCCCCTAGGATCAATAAAATATTTCCGATTCTGGCACATGGGACGTTACAGCTGGTCCTTTGGCAGAGGCTCGGTCCAACGTGAGGCTAAGAACAATTAGAGCATATCGCCGTAATTGGAGTCGCTACGAAAAAACATGTCAGTGAGTCTATTAGAGCGAGTGGACACCGGTTACATTAGAAACATCTCAACAAGGTGTCTTCTGAATCCCACGGCGGAAGAACATCTTAACGTGTGTTCGACATTTACTCATTGCAGTTCAACATTAGAGCTAGAAGTAAAACGTTGTCACCGACAAGGTGCACAAGGTCAGTTTGTGAGATGTTCTCGGCAGAGATAAACATCGAGTCATTACTCCAGTTGTTATTGTATGCTTTGCTTGTTCATAACCTCACTTGTAAGTGACTCTGGATAAACGCACCTGCTAAGTAACTAAATGTGAATGTAATACAATGTCAGAATGACTCATGGCGATATTGTGTTTTATTATGGTGAATACCACATTCAGCCCGGTTGAGGTCATCCATCCCGCTGATGAGGGGTTAAGTGTTTGTTTAGCGGCAGGTGTTTCGGAGTGTCAGCACCACTCTCTGGTTGTACCTGCGTGGCTGCAACGCAGCCTCCAGACACGCCAACAGGAGACGGATGAGGGCACGCCGACGCAGCGCCCGGCGTGGCGCCACATTCATCACTGTCCCCCTTGCACGCCCGTCATGTCCGCCCTCCCTCTCTCTTCTTCTTCTTCTTCTTCTTCTTCTTCTTCTTCTTCTTCTTCTTCTTCTTCTTCTTCTTCTTCTTCGTCTCAACTTTTTTTAATTTATTGTCTTCTCCTTCCAGCGGTTTCTCCCGCCATCCTTTTTAACACTAGCTGACAGTGCGTCAGCCCGCTGTTTGCTGCGGTTTTGGCTTCTCTGCGCTCAGTAAGCGGAGGCTCTTTATCACCACGGCGACAGTGATCTGCCGGTCGATTTATGAGCCTTGACGCAGGAAACGGGAGTCAAATGAGTAGCTCCTTTTGCCGGCACTGCCTCAATTGTTCTTGTGTTTTTTTTGTTTCCTTGTTTCTTAGTTGTTTCGGCTGTCAATGCAAATTGCTGTCCTTTAGGTTTAGCAAAGGAATACATGTGTTAGTAGTACAGAATGAAGTTGTGTGTGTTGCTGTATGTGTGTGTGTGTGTGTGTGTGTGTGTGTGTGTGTGTGTGTGTGTGTGTGTGTGTGTAAGCGTGCGTGCGCATGTGTGTTTGTATGTGTGTGTATATATATTATTAATACTACTACCAATAATAATAATAAGTCCTATTTATGTAGCACTTTTCATATCATGAAATGCAGCTCAAAGTGCTTTACAAGAGAAACAATGAAAAACAATAACACAGGTATAAGAATATAAACCAAGAAAAATAGGAGATAATTACATTAATACATGTTCTCGCCTCAACAGCGTCTGATGGAGGAGAACCAGGTCCAGATCACGGTGATCAACCCCAAGTCCATCACCATGGGTCAACTGTACGGACAGTTTGACCCCGTCTCCCACGAGTGGTCGGACGGCATCCTCGCCGTAAGCTACAGAGCCTTCGCCGTCTCGCAGGTGAGTGGACCATCGCTAGCCCGCCCGCTAACCCACTAGCCCGTCTCGCAGGTGAGTGGACCACCGCTAGCCCGCCCACTAGCCCGCCCACTAGCCCGCCCAGTAGCCCTCCCACTAGCCCGTCTCGCAGAAGATTGGACTACCACGGGCCATGGCTGTTTATTTGGGCCCCATGCCACCTTCACACCACATGGCTTCATGCCCACATCCCTGTTCTGCTGATTATTATTTTTTATGATTTTTTTTTATCACATACATTTCGGCAAATTACTTCATAATCCAAATTACATCATTTTTTAAATGATTTTTTTTACGATTTCTATGCAGAATTAACCACATTATTACCCTCACATCTGCTCAGGGCAAGGTACTGGGGACAGACATATGCAGCATTGTTATACATTTGTAATATACATTTGGTATACATATTTACGTAGTACATTTAAATGAAACATCAGATTGCATCCTTTTTAACATCACACGTACCATAGTCAGACCAGGTTGATTAACCTGATCAATTCAGTCAGTCAGTGAGTCAGTCAGCCCGAGGCCATTGAGTATTTAGGGTAATTATATGTGATTAAACAACAGTCGACAATGGAGGCATGGGAATAGAAACATTTTGCAGAAGCTTTATCTGTCTGTATTTTACCTTTATCTGTCCTTTTAATGAAGACAGCGGACGCGCACTAATGAAAGGCGTGGTTATTGTAGCGCACAATGCCCCCGTTTCAGCCAAGTGACATCTTCGAATGTCACGTAATAACATAGTTTGACTTTTAAACTCTGGTTCGCTCCAAAGTAAGCTGTAATTTCATACGATAGCTCCGTCTCACCCCTTATGTATTACTGCTGGCGTGGAGCCTGACGTCTCTCCCAATAAATATTGTGGCGCTTACCTTCGCAGGGTAATAAAACAGAAGCAAAAGAACACTTGATGTACTGCAAAAGCCCTGCGATACCTCACAATACAAGTCTCTAGCATACGGGCGCAGACTCAACACTACACACTCTAATGGTGGCCTAGCCTGAACTAAACAATGCACTGGACATAACAAGAGGACAGGTATACGCACTAACAAAAACCCAACTATTAACTTCAGATCCATATTGATGCCGAGTTCAAACACACCGACACACACACTGATACACTGACACACACACAAACACACACACACACACACACACACACACACACAGACACGCACACACACACACACACACACACACACATACACACACACACTTGACACACACTCCCTCCTTTAAAGCTTCATTGCAGCAATTACTTTTGTCTACAGAGGTGCGGAGTGCCGTGGCGATGGGGGCGTGATCTGCATACACAGCATAATTAGGTTGTAGGAGATGCCGTATGTTCCCAGCGCCGACGCTCTCTCTGTCAGATCATTACATTACCTCCCCCCTCGCCAGCGTGCCACATGGCCCCGGCCGCCGCCGCCCCCGCCCCCACGCTTGTTTAAATTACAACAAATCAATTTAAAAGCAACCTCAGCTCGCGCCAGAACTGCCACTCGGTGTATCGGGCCTCCGCCGTGACTTTATGACACGTATTAAACAAGCTCCGCTGTATTTGAATAACACTACATGGCGTGGATCCTCAAGTGACCCCCCAAGAGCTGTGCCAAACTTTTCCTCTTCTCAGAGGGCACAAGAATAACTGCAGGAAAGGCAGTTAATTCATGCGAGCGCTGAGTTTAACCCCAGCTTCGGCCTAATTTGGGCGGCAGTGGTTCAGGAGGTAGAGCGGGTTGTCTGGCAACCGGAAGGTTGCTGGTTCGATCCCCAGCTCCTCCTAGCTAAGTGTCGAGGTGTCCCTGAGCAAGACACCTAACCTTAACTGCTCCCTTAACTGCACCTAACCTTAAATGCTCCCATGCTGGCTGTCGCCTTGCATGGTTGACACCACCGTCGGTGTATGAATGTGTGTATGAATGGGTGAATCATGGGAGGCAATAATTGTAAAGCGCTTTGAGTGGCCAAGCGTTCTATAAATGCAGTCCATTTACCATTTACTTTAACTTAAATCCAGAATAATACTTTCACAATCCTCCACTAATAACATTTCAAGAACCCAGGGCCAACCTCCTGGAAAGATTAGCTGTTCTTTTCCATTTCATTAAAAAAAGCATTCAGTTTGGAATAGTGAAGCGTGTCCTATTATCTTTTTAACTGTATGACTAATTAGAAATAGGAACTAAGCAATTTTGATTTTAGACACACAGCACAACGGCATATCACAGAGTGATATCACAACTTCAAATAGTTACTCATTTATTGACAAAATAACAAATTCCTTGACGCTTGATGTCTCATATAGGTTTTACATTCAGCGGTGAAAAGGGTTATGAATTTAGTTTCAAAATAATAGATAACTTAACTTGAGTGATGTCACATGTAGATGTATAGAGTATGTTATGTAGGACACTCATCAATACAACCATTAAACAAAACAACAATACAATACCTGCAACAATGATAATCCTCTCAGCTCTCACCCTACTTTCATCGTGGAGGAGCCACTACAGTCTGCGACAGATTACGCTACCTCGGCATTGTGCTCCACCCTAAACTAAGACCTGTGGACCGACCGCATGAGCACCAAGACACGACAAAGGATGTACTTCTGAAAGAAACTGCTATCTATTTATGTCCACAACACATGCACCAAATGTGTTTTTTTTTTTATTGAAAGTGTTCCGACCTTCTGCTTCATCTGTTGGTTTGGCCATGCTACTGAAGCACAGAAAAAGACCGTCAGAAAGACACAACTGTAACAACGGCCTGTAAACTGTGGGGAGCCGTTACCAAGTATGGAATGCATCTGTAGAGACAGAACGGTGCATCTGTAGAGATATTACTATGAATCAGGCAAACAACACTGTGGGTGACCAGAGGCACCCCCTTGCCTCCTCATTTGAACTGTTGCCATCTGGCCAACGATATCGCCCCCCCCCCCTCTACTTACTAAAAATAGATCCAGGTTATTTGTACCACAAGCCCTAACGTTTTTAAACGGGTAAGCACTAGCACCTTATCCCCCATGATACACTTTAACCCCTCCTCCTTCCACCGTATCCCCCATGATGCACTTTAACCCTTCCTCCTTCCACAGTATCCCCCATGATGCACTTTAACCCTTCCTCCTTCTACCTTATCCCCCATAATGCACTTTAACCCTTCCTCCTTCTACCTTATCCCCCATGATGCACTTTAACCCCTCCTCCTTCCACTGTATCCCCAGAGAATGTTTAATAAGGAGAGAAGTTCCACTCTCGGTTTACTTCCGGGTTCTGAACTGTTGCAGTTCCCCTCTGGTTCCATGTGAGGGCGCTCACAGGACGAGTGCAGAATGAATGGCGGTCTATGGAGCTATACCCCTCAAACTCCACTTTTCTCAGGATATAATTTTTTGTCTAGTAATTTGAATGTTGCTTTCGAAAGGGGATGCAAAGAAATTACACATTGCTGGGTGTTAGATTTTTTAGAGTCACTTATTTGCTTTAAAAAAGTATTTTAAAATGTCAATGACGTCATACACATCTTACGACCAGAGATACTGCTTTACGGCAAGCCTCTCCCTTTCCCTCAAGGCATCGACAACACAGCAGTACATACATAACGATACGCAGATAAAAGTGCCAGCGACCAAAAAAAGTTGCTGTGTTAAAAAAAAAAGAACTTGGGCGAAAAGTTCCACCTTAACATTCTGGTCCCGCTTCGGATGCCAAGATGCCATCAAGCAGGATCTCTGGTCGTAATCAGTCCTTCACTGACCAATCAGCGTTCATTAGCAGAATGCTAGCGTGTTATGGGCAACAACAACTCGTCCTGTAAGAAATCGAAAGGACATAAGTACTCGTTCATTCAACTTTCGACCTATAACCCATGTTGAACTTGTAAAAACTACAATCAAATCTGAGATTTCTCAATGAGAATCAGGTGAAAGAGACACATTTAGCCGTCTAGCTCCATCTGCTCCCATTCATTCTGCACTCACGGGCGATCGCCCCCAGTGGAGCTCTGGTGGAACTGCAACCAAAATTCGGTACAATGGGACTTAATAGGGAGTGGACAGGCTCTCCGTAGACGGGCTCTGGTATCCCCCATGATGTACTTTAACCCTTCCTCCTTCCACCGTATCCCCCATGATGCACTTTAACCCTTCCTCCTTCTACCTTATCCCCCATGATGCACTTTAACCCCTCCTCCTTCTACCTTATCCCCCATGATGCACTTTAACCCCTCCTCCTTCTACCTTATCCCCCATGATGCACTTTAACCCCTCCTCCTTCCACCTTCAGTATGTGTATGAGAATTTCTATTAGTGATATGATGAAATGCCTGCAAACCAATTTCCCCACGGGGACAAATAATAAAGTATCTCTCCCTCCATTACTAATGTTAAAACAGTCTGATTTGACTGTTGTTTGAGCAACAATGTGTTCTTCTGGTTCCAGAGCCCAGACAGGAAGTGGCTGATCTTTGACGGGCCGGTGGACGCGGTGTGGATCGAGAACATGAACACGGTGCTGGACGACAACAAGAAGCTGTGTCTGATGAGCGGCGAGATCATTCAGATGTCCCCACAGATGAGCCTCATCTTCGAGCCCATGGACCTCGAGGTGGCCTCCCCTGCCACGGTAACACACACACACACACACGCGCGCGCGCGCGCGCGCACACACACGCACACACACGCACAAACATAGACATGCGCATGTTCTAGATTGACCACCCATGAATACAGAAAATTGTCTTTATACAGCAGAAAAATGAGCCGTAAAGGACAGTACTATAACACCATCACAGTCACTGTCATGGCTTCGTCAGAACGCCTCAGAGAGTTTGTTATTAAAGTGTCAGTGAACCCAAAATCAAATTTTTGTTGTTTTTCTTATATGATCTTCAACATAGTCATCGATGCCATTTTGTCACTGCTACTAAAATAGAGTAAACAGGTGTAAAATCCAATGTTTTTGTAAATCTCCGCCAACCAGTTTTTGAACGTTGCACTCTGCTCCGAATTTAAATTGCGTTCTTTTGGTGATGTCGACGTGCCTCGAAGGTGTCCCTCTGACGTCGCGACGAAGGGACACCGGCGGCGAGGTGTGGATGTGTGGAGCCCCGTCTGGGAGGCGGTTGATAACGCTCATACGCGACGATGGTACAAGCTTAAAA
>JAOPHQ010001721.1:0-147500 GCA_030340625.1 Merluccius polli | reverse complement strand
CACCTAATTACAATTGTGTACATATAATTAATATCTGCATTTGACGACACTGTGATGGATGGATGGATGGATGTTATTTTTTTTATCAGTTTAGATCCACTTGTAGAACCACTTCCCAGTCCTTACTCTTTTAATAATAATAATAATAATAATGGATTTTATTTTAAAAAGCGCCTTTCAGGTCACTCAACGGACACTGTACAAGAATACATTAAAATCACACAGTTAAAATAAACAAACACAGGATAAAATAGACATAATAAGGAAGGATCAACATAATAAGGTAAAATAAATAGGGCAAGTATGGCAGTATGACAGTATGGATTATTTTGACAGAGAATCAGAGGGAGTATGCAGTCCGGAACAGGTGGGTTTTGAGTCTTGATTTGAAAAGGGGGAGAGAGTCACAGTTCCGGAGGTCGGGAGGTAGAGTGTTCCAGAGCTGGGGAGCAGAGCGACTGAAGGCTCTGCCCCCCATAGTGCTGAGGCGGGCAGGGGGCACAGAGAGGTGGATGGAGGAGGAGGATCGAAGGGAACGGGTGGGGATGTTGATGTGCAGGAGGTCAGACAGGTAGGGAGGGGCGAGGTTGTGGATGGCCATGTATGTAAACATATACATTTCATGGACCTGAGCTTGGGGGTAAACCAGGGGGCAGATGTAGAAAAGGAAACAGACCGGGTTTTCAGGGGGGCGATAGAGGTGAGAGTGTTGGTGAGGCAGGTGTTGTAGAGAGTGACGAGTTCATCAGGGTTTGAGGTAGAGTCGGTGGTCCGAAAACTATCAATGAGGGAGCAGAGGGTGGCAATGTTTATGTCCTTGATGTCACAAAATGAAATGAGACGGGGAGACTTGATTGTGGAGAGGCGGAGTGCAGCGTTTGAACACGAATTTGAGATTTTAAAAAACATTAGCCGACATCAACATCAACCGCTGCCCAGACGCAGCTCTACACACATGCTTGCTGCCGTCGAAGGGATGGGATACCCTCGAGGCACTTCGACGTCACGAAAAGAACGGTACTTCGGAACAGAGTGGTTGGCAGAGACTGGCAAAAACATTATGCACCTCTTTTCTCTAAATGTCTTATTTTAGTAACAGTGACAATATGGCATAGATTATTATGTTGCAGATCATATAAGACATATTACCACGTTTAAAAACCAAAAAAACTTACACTTACATTTAAACCCAACAAAAGCAATGCATTGTGCTTTTCAGAAGAGCAAAGAGCAGCCTGTAGTTTTGGCGGATGAGCCCTTTGTACTGCTGCTCTGTGTGAGTTCCCATTGACTCCCTCTTTGCTCTTCTGCTTCATACCTGTGCAGAGGGCTGCTATTATTATCCCTGTGGCACTCATCCCTGATGACTGCCTCGCACTCCACCCACCCCCCAGCTAGTCATTGTCAGTGTCTCCATTGAATCAGCCTTGGCACAGCAGGGGTGACGGTGAGAGTGCCAAGCCTCATTTACGCCCTGAAAGGCCCCATGAAATGAAAAATACATTTTTCCAGTGTTAATCCTGTGTCCCTGTGTTAGTGGTTCATTTATCTCTTGTTATATCTCTCTATTTATGTCTTTTCTCTTCCTGTAAAACGGTTTTAAATGTTTGATGACTAATCCTGCACTCAGGGGCGTTTACTGCATCCAATGAAAATACAGGCTGTCGTCATGGCTTTCCATGTTGAGCTGCTAGCTACTGTCAATCTGGCGGCACATTGGCTACTGTAAACGGCAATCAATATCTGAGACAAGCCTCTCCCTAGCATCGTGTTTTTATCAGAAATACCTAAATATGCAGAATCAAACAGCACTCCATTCAAGGGGCCTTTACAGGGGAACTTCGCCGCCAACCCTGAACAATCTTTGCCTTTCCTCCATGTTGCCTGCACCCAGATCTCGCCACTACTTTTGTCCGCTGGATGTCACGAAATCTCGGGCAAAATCCATGTCTCTGACGTGAAACATGTCATCCGGCGGATAAAAGTAGCGGGGAGATCTGGGTGCAGGCAACATGGACGAAAGGTAAACATTGTTCATTTGCGTGTACTACCCATATTGTAATGATACAAAGCCGCTTGAAAAATCACCATAGTTCCCCTTTAATTCCGCTCATTCACGTTTCACGTTGCGCTCTGATGTACAGTCATCATATATTCCCATTTATGTGCACTTAACATCACTAACCGACCCACCGATGGCTCGGAAAGCCACTGTCTCATTTGATTACGTGGGTTGCATAGATGCGTCAAGATTAAATTGTCGCTGGAAGGTTACTGTCAATAAAGTCCTCTGTGGGCTGTTAAAGATTCCGATTGGGTCATGGCGTTACATGAGGAGCGCTTGGCTGGGAACTAGCTGTGGAGATGGGGTACAGGTAGGGCCAGTGTGACATAATGGGGCATGAAGTTTCTGTTGATTTTCCCTGTTTAACAGTCCATAATGCATTACCCACAGGGCGGACATGCAAAACAGCATAACCCAGTTTTCACAGGAGATTATCAGAAGACTCGCCTGTGGGCATTCCCAGTTTTGAGACGATGGGCCTTATTTTACTCCTAAAACCACCACCTCGTCTTCCGCTAGGGCACCTTCGTGTTCTGCCTGGTGTGGTCGGTGGGTGCCAGCTGTGACGATCTGGGCCGGGTCCGGTTCGACAGCGTGGTGCGGGAGGTGCTGGCCGGCCCGCTAAGCGAGGACACCCGTGTCCGCCACGGCATCCTAGCCTCAGTCGAGCCTCCGGCCAAGCAGCTGACGGTCCCGCTGCCTGACGAGGGCACGCTCTACCAATACCGCTTCGTCAAAGAGGTCTGTGGCCTTTTTTTAGAAAATACAACTACAAAATTACAAAAATGACTTAGGTGTTGCACAAGCAAGTTTCTCCAAATCAACTGAGATATGATTAGACTAGATTACCATACATAATGTTGTAAACAAGGGGAATATCCCCAAATCACACTTGGGTAAGCAGAATAAACATGTAGGGATGTTATTTATATCCCTGCATAGTCATAAGAGAATGACTATTTTGGCCAATAGATTTAGGCCAAGTATCAAAATGTCAAAGTGTTTTTATTTATAAAATGCACAGTATAACACAGGGGTCATTCTGAACAGTGAAATTCTTAGGACATGGCAGCAACAACTAGGTAGTAGGCATAGAAAAATGATATATATATATATTTTTTAGGTAGGCGAGAGTAGGCAAGTAAGGGAAAAAATAGCAAAGAAAATGGCAATCAAAAATCAAAACAATCATAAGAAAAAACAGTACAAAAACCAAAAAACACTAGCAGCATATGGACAATGGGAATACGATTTTATATATATATATATATATATATATATATATATATATACACAGTATATATAAAAAACATTGAATTGTGGTGATGGAGATTAACATGACGAAAGGATAGGTTTAGGAGTGCATGCAATCTTTTTTTTTTTTTTTTTTTGGAGAAACTGAGATAAAATCAGCATTACTCAAGGGCCTGTGTCTCACCGAACCTCCCAGGGCCCCGGCAGGTGGGAACTGTGGACGGATGAGCTGAAGGCGGCGCCCGCTATCTGCAAGGACATGCAGTTCAACGAGATCATCGTGCCCACGGAGAACACGGTGCGCTACATGGCGCTGATGGAGCTGCTCGTCACGCACCAGAAGCCCACCATCTTCATCGGGCCTACCGGCACCGGCAAGAGTGTCTACATCATAGTGAGTCGCCTGTCATATCCCATATACGCCATAACGGGCTTTCACTTTCACTTTCTTCCTCACCTGGGTTCCTGCTCCTGTTTGAATGGACAGTCAATAACAAGACAATCTGTATCTAGAACCAATTTAACACTACAATGACCGTAGACCTGCCTGTCAAGTCATCGTGGTATCAAATCGGTTCAAGGTTTCGATTTAGTAGTTCATCCCTAAATGATCTGCTATCTCAAAACCCATTTGCATGGCAGTGGATAAGTCAAGTACATGGAGATTGCAATTGATTTTGACTAAGCCGAGTTGTAAACGGGGTGTCATCAATAGTTATTCTTTTTCAGGATTTTGAAGGGTACATTCGATTTCAAACACTAAATGATACTGCTCGTAGTATGCAGAATCTCCGGCTTGCCATCCAATTAGCATTCACAGCACACACACACACACACGCACACACACACACACAAAAGCCATGCAGACGTAGCCTACAGCAACGCAGCAAGGAAAACAGTCCCCGGTGCTCCGAACACACAAATCATCTCCAGACACCAGGTGTGGAATGACCACCTCCGAGGGGCCGGCGGCTGTCCCTGGGGGCACATATGTGTGTGTGTGTGTGTGTGTGTGTGTGTGTTGAGAGTGGAGCACTGAAAGGAGATTATTCTGCTCAGCTCGGGGGAAGTTGAAGACTCATACCAAGAAATTGCAGCGACAAGTAGATTTGCAGTTCAAGCGGTTTGATATGATATCAGGTACAGCCAGACTCTCAAGACGGGAGAGCAAGACTGAACAATGTCCCGTCCTACACAAGGTTTATTTATACTGGAACACATATAAACGTAATACAATGGTGACCCACAATAATGGTAACTTTTTGACGTTAGATAATGGCATCCCATGATCATTATCTGTTGTCAGTGAAACCAAAGGCATGTCCTTCCCCGAGGCCAGGCCTCCTCTAATGTATGCGTGAAAGTACCCAACCATAACAAGGTCACTATGTACTTTACCCTGTCACATGCAGACGTCCTATACCGTAACACAAAGAGAAAGGAATGCCCTCATACTGAAGAATTCACAGAATGAAAAATAGAAGTATGTATCATGATATATCATGACTAGAATTAGTAGAAGTGTTACGACCCCGTAGTCTAGGGCAGTGGTTCTCAAAGTGGGAGTGGCATATGGCCAAGGGGTCTGCAAAATAACGTTCAATAATTTATCAAAAATAAAACCTTTTTTTTTCAAGGGGGACATAACTTGAAAGTGCATTGAGCCAGTAGGTGGAGCACAAGATTTCCAATGCATGTTATTAATACATTTCCCGGCAAGTTATACAAAGACAATATAATGTTTTGGGTACATGTTCAATGGGTTAGATTCAGGTTGCAAACGATAACAATGGTAGAGGGTCCTTGTATATATTTTGAAATATATATCTTGAAAAAATTGAGAACTCCTGGCCTAGGGGATAGAGGGGGTAACCTAAAGCTGACTCGAATAGGACGTAACAATAAGTATCTGGGAATATATTGTTACCCTAAATGAAACCACCTCTCCCTCCAGTCAGGTGTGCTCTCCACCTTCCTAGCCCTCCTCCCCCTGGGCCCAGCTGCCTGCCTGCCTGCCAGCCTGCCAGCCTCGCAGGGTAGACACAGGTCCATCGTCATCGTCTGATAGGCCACGCCGGGATCCCAGGCCTGGCAGCCCTGATGAATGAGTGTAGGCCTCTATTGTTGCCCACCTCCCCCCAAATAGAGTGACTGTATTGCCAAACAGAAATGTGCTCCAGCAGCCCTGGCCCGGCTCGGACTGACAGTCACAAACTGCGCCTTCTGTTTCCAGCCAAGTGGGTGGTGGTGGTGGTGGTGGTGGTGGTGGTGGTGGTGGTGGTGATGGCGATGGTGGTGGTGGGGAGGGTAGCGGGAGGGAAACCATCCCCTGCCCTGCACCTTCCAATCAATCACATTAACGGCCCCTATCAATTATTCAGCTGATTACTCACAGGGAGAAATATGTGTCCATGCATGCTTACACTGACACACACGCACGCCCACACACACACACACACACACACACACCCACACACACACACACACACACACACACAGTACATGTACTGATGGAGGTTAGGGCGGGGACACATGAATTTATAACTACATACAATGACAATATAGATTTTCAAAATAAACACATAGACATATGTCCACAGACAGTAAATATGCCATACCCAGACCAACACACTGATAATAAAGTGTTTCATAAAGCCATTCATACAAGCGCCTGAGCTCGCACTTCAAAAGTAGTTCTCGTGTGCACCTGAAGACGCCGTCTTCACCTGTCCGATCTGTCAGAAGAAGTTGTTTTTTTTCAATCGTTTCCTGCAGCAATTCCTTCCCACGCCGATGACAACCAATGTTATTTCCGGAGAACAAAAGGAAGAAATACCACGTTCAAAAGTCAAAGCTCATCACAGCCGTTTGGCAGGACTTGCGCCGTGAATAACGACTTGATCTGTACACTGTGTTCTTGTGATTACAGATCTGTGCGTGAGGTTGTCCTTGGCATGCAAATTCAGGACACACTGCTATTATTTATAGGCGAGAGCTTGAAATGTGTTCTGTACTGCTTGCCATTAAACCACTCTGTTAACTCCAACACAAAAGGCCCAGTGAATTTTCACTTTTTAAAGAACAAGTATGCCATTAATAAAACAAAGGACAAAGGTCCTGATGGCAAATATAAATAATATGGTTATTTTAAATGCACTCGTTCTGAATAAGGTGTTTTGTATGTCAGAGGAAAGTTGAGGTTTGATGTTCGTCTTAGACATTTGCATTTACTTTTTTTTTTTTGACTTCTAAAAGGCTCTGCAGGAGTTATTTTAAATCCACTACTTTGTAATTATGCAAGCACTGACTTTTGCATGGCTACCTTTAAACAACCACTATCCAACTTAATGGACTCCAAATCAGCCACAGCCATTGTTTACAATCTGGAGAGACGAATAGACGAAGACAGCATGCCGTCTCCTAGACCTTAGAAGGCCGCAGGCTCGGGGGGGGGGGGGGGGGGGGGGGGAACGCAATCATTATTTTTCATAAATCAGGCACTACTAAGATAGTGCACTCTGATGGCCTTATTGCTTTTGGGAGCATCTTTAGTGTGAACATGAATGAACAATTTGTTCAGCAGGCAAGGAGACGGTTTATTATCCTCAAAGGGCCCGTTGGCTTTGCCCCCAATCAGAGACCATGCTTACAGTAGAGCCCAGCATGACGCGACTCAACCTTATTAAGAACTGCAGGTAGAAGAAATAGGGAGCACTCTATAGAACCACATATACACATTAGAATGTCTAAAGCCTGTTATAATTAGTTCATGCCTGATTTGATCATGAAAGCAACCTTTCATCCTCGCTAGAAGATCAAATTCGCTCATCCTAATTTTGCTAACCGTCATTTTAAATCACAGTGTCTATGTCATATGGATGCTTTTGTTTTGCAAGCAAAACCATTATGTGCTGTATAAAATACCTTTTACTGTAGTGCGTCTGCAGTGATATGATACTAATGAACACTACACTTGCTTCCCTGTCCAACACCCTCTCTCCAGGACTTCCTGTTGAACAAACTGGAGAAGGAGTTGTACAGTCCGCTGCTCATCAACTTCTCAGCCCAGACCACGGCCGCACAGACCCAGAACATCATTATGTCCAAGCTGGACAAGCGGCGCAAGGGGGTGTTCGGGCCTCCCTTGGGAAAGAAAATGGTAGGCTTGTTAAAGTGCCAATCTCCAAGATTTCCGTTTGGTATCTTTGGCGACACCTATGGCGTTAAGCGGTAATTGCAGGTGTGTTGCCACCGAAATTAACATTCATAATACTGCAAATGCAAGGGCTTTCATTGGAGGACCATAGGCTCAATCACTATCACATTACCTTATTTGGCGATACATAGTGATTTAACAGACATTTTACATGAAAATCTATATTATTAAAGAGATTATTACTTTAAGCTTAGGTTCTTCATCATTGTTCTTCCCATTACTATTTACTAGTATTTAGTCGTTTAGCAGACACTTGTATCCACGGTGTCTTGAGCTGGAAGGGGGTGAGACATCTTGCTCAAGGATGCCTAAAAGGTAGGCTGTGGACAGTGGGGATTCAAACCCAAACACTTTGGCTTGGTGTCAAACACCCACTAGACCAGTGGTTCTCCACTCTAAGATATTGTTTCAGCCAAGTACCCCTTTAAATTTAAAGTACTCTTATTGGAAAGATTTACCAAACGTGTTACTATGTTACTATTCAGATTTACTAAATTGTATTAAGGGGGTATTCATTAATTATCTTAAGGTGGAATTATTTTACAGTTGTTCATGACCAATATTAAAACAACAACATTTTATTTTTCTAAATGTTCCTAGTACCCCCTGCAATCCTTCAATACCCCCATTTGAGAAACACTGCAGTAGACGAATCCGGGGAACATTTCATTTGAGGAATTGTATGAGTCCACACCATGAGTCCAATTGTATGTGTCCCCAGGTGGTGTTTGTGGACGACGTCAACATGCCGGCCAGGGAGACATATGGTGCTCAGCCCCCCGTGGAGCTCCTACGCCAGTGGCTGGACCACTGGAACTGGTACAACACCAAGGACTGCTCCACCATCAACCTGGTGGACATCCAAATCATGTGCGCCATGGGGCCCCCTGGTACGTCGAGTCGGACAGCTGTCTGAAGGTCTAAATATTTTGTGCAGCAAAGTTAGTGATACATTGTCTGTTACTTACTTTGGACCCTTAA
Source organism: Merluccius polli (assembly GCA_030340625.1). NCBI lineage: Eukaryota > Metazoa > Chordata > Actinopteri > Gadiformes > Merlucciidae > Merluccius > Merluccius polli. Next base: position 138,984 of record JAOPHQ010001721.1, on the reverse strand, counting down.
CTACTGAAGCCTGCATGGACTCTGGTGCACATATATGCAATATCATCGTCATATATATATATATATATATATATATATATATATATAGCTATTGATAAACAGAGATTGATAGATTGAGACCAATTATTGACAGACTCACTGTACATATGTACATATTTATATATATATATATATATATATATATATATATATATTGACAGACTCACTGTACATAGGTACATATTTATATGTATTGACAAAATGTACTTATGTCCACCCATTCACTCTTTCAGAGATCCAGTGCAGATATCTAGGGCCAGCTGCTCAGTGTTTTACTTTATTTTTATTCTTATTTATATTTGTATTATTATCTTGGTTTGGTTTTGTACTCTTAGTCTTGCCTGCACCTCTCCTGTGTTTCATTCTCATTGCTGTTGCTACTATGACACCTGAATTTCCCTCCAGGGATTACTTAAGGTTTATCTTATCGTACCTCCTATCATATCTTGTCATTACCATGTGAAAAAAGCAAAATGATTAACATGTATCTATGTTTATTATTCGTCAAGACACTATTCCCCTTCTCAGTCTTCAACAGATGAATGATCAAATGAAACCGATGAGGCATGTGTGCATACGTACGGACCGACCCACATATGGGTGGTTCCTGGTTGTTCCTTGTTCCTGGTTTAGTTTGTTCAAGCTGGGAAATTGTGCTATATGTTGGTCGTGGAATGTGTTTCTGTCCTTGTCATATCGTGGGTTTAATGGTTTGTTCACCGCACCGGGTTAAAATGGAAAACAAAGAAAAGAAAACGACACGTTGTTTTAATGGAGATGACAACCAAGTCAGGTCGTATTTTTATCAGTTCCTTTGATGGTTTTCCTCTTCCTCAGGTGGAGGCAGGAACCCAGTCACACCTCGCTTCCTGCGGCATTTCAACACCGTCACCATCAATGACTTTGACGACAAAACAATGTACACTATCTTCTCCAGGATCCTGGACTGGCATCTAAGCATTCGGTAACCACAGTGTATAGCGTATGAGAAGGAGTGCGCACACACGTCCTGAGCAATCATCTGATAAATAACCGTGACAGGCTTGTGAATGCATGTTTAATTTGCGTTGTGCAACATAACCTTCGAGATAACGCAGAAAGTGCAGTACGAACGTTTGAACGTTTACCTACAAAACCCCCACAACTGTTAATTTTTTCCACAGTGAGAATTTTATTGGGTGTATATTATAGTTGGCACTATTAAAATGCAATTAGAGCCACGTCGAGCTGCTAATGAGCACCCTATCGCTGTGATACATTGGCTGCAGTGCTAACCCACACATCCCACAGTGATCTTTAGTTACCTTTGAAGCTCTGTGTCTCTTATGAAACTCTCTCCAGAACATCCCTCAGCTAATGAGAGTGTTATAGGACATTAGCTTGCCTGTCGGACTCTCAGCTTCTTTAATGTAGCCCAGAATACGCCATAGTTTTGTTTATGTATATATTATGGAACACATTTACTCCCCACTGGGTCTAGCCATGCTACAAATGTATGCACTCAATTCGTTGTAAGGCACGTTGGATACAAGCCAACTGGCATATTACTTTGTGCAGGGCTCGGTCCTCGGTTTATGTACAAGTACAAAATGAGATCAGAAACACATCGCAAAACTTGGCACACAAACAAATCAGAAATAATGATCCTGTTCCTCCAGGTTTGCTTTCCCGAAGCCATTCGCAGGCCTTACCCCTCAGATCATTAAGGCCACGATGTCGGTGTACCAAGAGGCGACCAAGAACCTCCTGCCCACTCCCGCAAAGTCCCACTATCTGTTCAACCTGCGGGACTTTTCCCGGGTCATCCAGGGAATCTGCTTGTCCCGACCCGAGACCGCCCAGGAACCCTCCAACATCAAACGTCTGTGGGTGCATGAGGTAATTGCAGTAGGGGTACATATACAACCAGGGGACTAATCTGATTGGCTGGAGAGCTTGGAAAAGGTGTCATTTTTTTTGGAAAGTAAACCAAAACAAACACTTTAATATGAAATAATGTTCACTATTTTGTGATAGCATGTGAACACCTTTGATGCAATAGATTGTGTGTGTGTGTGTGCCCAGGTCAAACACAGAGACTTCTGTGTGTGTGTGTGTGTTTGTAAGTTACAACACATGTTCTTAACCCTCTCTTCCCCAACCCTCAGGTGCAGAGGGTGTACTACGACCGTCTGGTCCATGACTCGGACCGGGCGTGGCTGGTGAGCTACCTGGACACGGTCACCAGGGCCCACCTCGAGGAGGACTTCCACCAGCTCTTCCGTCACCTGGACCTGGACGGCTACGGAAAGGTCACAGAGGACGACCTGCGGAGCCTGATGTTCTGCGACTTCCACGACCCCACGGGAGCGGACCGTGGCTACCGGGAGGTGCAGAGCCTGGACACGCTGCGGTCGGTGGTGGAGTCGCACCTGGACGAGTTCAACATGGTCAGCAAGGCGCCCATGAACCTGGTGCTGTTCCGCTTCGCCGTCGAGCACGTGTGCCGCATCTCGCGCGTCCTCAAGCAGCCGCGCGGCCACGCCCTCCTGGTGGGCGTGGGGGGCAGTGGGCGCCAGTCCCTCACCCGCCTGGCCGCCCACATGGCCGAGTCGGAGCTGTTCCAGGTGGAGATCTCCAAGAGCTACGGCAGCGCCGAGTGGCGCGAAGACCTCAAGCTGATCATGAGGAAGTCCACGCAGGGCGAGGCTCACGGCGTCTTCCTCTTCACGGACACGCAGATCAAGAAGGAGTCCTTCCTGGAGGACATCAGCAACTTGCTCAACACCGGAGAGGTGAGAGAGAGTGGGTGGGAGGGGGCAGAGAGGGAGAGAGAGAGATGTTCAAAGTGTGTGTGGTGATAGCTGGTTTATCCTGGGTGCCATGATTGCTCATGCACACCACCCAGCCCCAGAGTAATCAGTCTGACTCGGGCCAGGTGAGGCTGTAAACCAGCTATCAACCACACAAACACTCCACTTTAGTATATGGATGGTAGTGGACCTCATGTGTATGGATGACTACTGGAGCAGGGTAGGTAAGATGGTAACGAGATAACTAGTACCCGACCTGTCTGTCTCCTTGCTGTTTGTTTACGTCGAGGTACCCAACCTGTCCATCTTCTCGTTGTTTGTTTACCTTTCTTGTCGTTGTCTGTTCACGTCGAGGTACCCAACCTGTTCGCGGTAGACGAGAAGCAGGAGATCTGCGAGCGCATGCGCCTGCTGGACAGACAGCGGGAGCGCGACAAGCAGACGGACGGCAGCCCCCTGGCGCTCTTCAACATGTTCCTGGAGCGCTGCCGCTCCCAGCTGCACGTGGTGCTGGCCATGAGCCCCATCGGAGACACCTTCAGGAGCCGTCTGCGGCGCTTCCCGGCCCTCATCAACTGCTGCACCATAGACTGGTTCCAGGTGTGCTTGTGTTTAGTGGACCGTTTGAATTGTCTAACTCTTCTTTGACGAAGCTCTACAGCAGGGGGTTCTCAAACTGTTTTAGATATGCTTTCAGCCAAGTACCCCTTTCACCAGCACAACCAGGGTGGAAAAAAAAGTCTAGAAAATGTCAAAAAATTATAGCGAATGCCATCTGAAGTTACCAAAGTGATGTCTTAAATTTGCTTGCTTTACCTGACAAGCAGCCAAGAAAAACTAAAGTATTCATTGTATTATTTATTTTGTGCTTGACAAATTACCTATATTATTTAATTATTCCATTATAAAAATGTAATTTGATTAATGTCCTGTCGATAGACTAATCGATTTGTGTACTAGTCGTTGCAGCAGCCCTAAAAGTGTTGAAAACCTGCCTTGCCTTAGAGCTGGCCGGAGGACGCTCTGCAGGCGGTGGCGTCCCGCTTCCTGGAGGACATGGAGATGACGGACGAGTCGCGCGCCGGCTGCATCAGCATGTGCAAGAGCTTCCACACCTCCACCATCGAGCTGTCGGCGCGCTTCCACACCGAGCTGCAGCGCCACAACTACGTCACGCCCACCTCCTACCTGGAGCTCATCTCCACCTTCAAGGCCCTGCTTTCCAAGAAGAGAAGGTAAGACGGAGGCCTGCCCACCCCGGCTCCCATGAGTTGGCTCTGAGACCATTTACCATAAATGCAGTCCATTTACAATGCACTGGGCTCGTCATCCATAGTACTGGAAATGCAAGGGCTTTCATCAGTGGGCCATAGGCTCAATCTCCATTGTGTTACCTCATTTGGCAATAGTGACTTAACAGACATTTATGTACATGACAATATTTGAGAGTTGCCACTTCAACACCATACAGACAAATAGCAACACCAACAACAAATGCCACATTTGCATAAAAAGCCTAGCTTTATGTATGACTTCAGTAACATGATACAATGTGGGTTATCTTATACTAATTTCTATCACATTAGTGCAGCTACAGGCCATATATATAATCAAAATGGTTTTATCCTTTTGTTTACCAGATCATCATTTTTCATGGGTAACTTTAGTAAACTTTAGTAACCATAACGCTAACCCATTTATAATATTGGGTTGCATCTTGGCAGAAAACAATGAATGAGGTACCTGTGCCTCCACAATGTTGTCTCTCACTAATCCACTAATCCATCAATCTTAATATGACGTCAATTACATGTTAATCGCCTCATCAACACATTATAGTTGACACATAATTGCTATGCTACCTAATGAGTAGTGACAGTTCAATCAGAGAGAATCAAAAAACATATTTTTTTAGTTTGCAATTACAATGATTTTTTTGGGGATTAATTGACAGTGAAGAAAGCATATAAAAATACATGAAACAAAAAACAACTGTACATGAATATTAAAGTAATAATCTAAAGTTTGTCATGTAAATAAATGTCTGTAAAGTCACGATCGTCGAATGAGGTAACACAATGGTGATTGAGCCTGTGGCCTGATGAAAGCCCTTGCATTTGCAGTATTATGAATGTTACAAACTGGGTGTCGGTGGCCACTTTCCCACAAACAATCACAAGCGGCAGGTAGTGGCACGTTTTCCATCACCCAGCAGCGGTAGTTCCACCAGAGAGGGTAGACAGCGCTAGTGTGTGTGAAGCAGCGTATTGTTTTTTTCCGTTGAAAATGTTTTTTTTAACAACCATTTTTTATTCAGTAAACAGTGTTAGTTAAATAGTTACCGTCTCAGAAGACATTCCATTTTCACTTCAATGTGTTGTTATGGAGGCGTGGCAAAGGGGCCAACTGCCAACTGACTGACGTCACACAGGTGACACTGTTTGCATCTCTGGTAGGAGGCCATGGAAGTGAGGTCACACCATTAATTTCCGCTTATCGCCATAGGTGTGTCGCCAAAAAGAACGAAACAGTTTAAATAAAGAAACTCAGAGTACAAGTATGTGGGGGGAGGGCGTGGGTGATAAGATGTGTAACAGAGACGCAACCAGAGTAACCTTTGTTGTCCGCCGCCAGCGAGGTGATGAGCCTGAAGCGGCGCTACGAGGTGGGCCTGGAGAAGCTGGCGTCCGCAGCAGCCCAGGTGGCCACCATGCAGGTGGAGCTGGAGGCCCTGCAACCGCAGCTGCGCGTGGCCAGCCGGGAGGTGGACGAGCTGATGGTGGAGATGGAGCGCGAGTCAGCGGAGGTGGCCGCGACGGAGAAGGTGGTGAAGGCAGACGAGGCGGTGGCCAACGAGCAGGCTATGGGGGCCAAGGCCATCAAGGACGAGTGTGACGCCGACCTGGCCATCGCCATGCCCATCCTGGAGTCAGCGCTGGCTGCCCTGAACACACTCACCAACCAGGTACGGAGCGCTGCCGTGTCGCGGTCACAATTTTAGCGTGTGCAATCTGCAGTGACATGCGTGGTGTTGGACTGTGGTGTTGGACTGCCCTGCTCTCCACGTCATTTGTCCATTCATCAAAATTAAATTCAAAATAGATTTAAGGCACACAGTTTTGTAAACAATGAGAAAGGAGAACCACATGTAAAATCAACCAAAAACATTTAATACAACCAAGCCCCCCCTACTGTTGTTTCACCTGCAGGACATCACAGTGGTCAAGTCGATGAAGAGCCCACCCCCAGCGGTCAAGCTGGTGATGGAAGCCATCTGCATCCTAAAGGGCATCAAGCCGGACCGTGTGCCCGACCCCTCGGGCTCTGGCAAGAAGGTGGAGGACTTCTGGGGCCCGGCCAAGAAGCTGCTGGGAGACATGAAGTTCCTCCAGAGCCTCCACGAGTACGACAAGGACAACATCTCCCCGACCTTCATCGCCGTCATCCGCAGCAAGTACGTCACCAACCCTGACTTTGTCCCGGAGAAGATCCGCACCGCGTCCACCGCTGCCGAGGGGCTCTGCAAGTGGGTGCTGGCCATGGACTCCTATGACAGGTAAGCCCATACCTGCAGGAAGTGGGGGTGCTGGGGGGGGCTTCAGCACCGCCTGGAGATCGAGGAGGAACTTCTTTTTTATTTTTTTAATTTATTTATATTATATATATATTTTAATGATCATTTCTGAATTATTTATCATTTATTTACCTATGTTAAATTAGACATGAATATTGAGATGATGCAAATTAAACTTTACGTAGTTACATTCACTAGACTGTGGTAACCCCGGTCAAGTTGAATGAAACCTTGTTATTGCATTGCTTACGCTTCTAGTTATGTCTCATTATGCTTCTAGCTATGTCTCATTATGCTTCTAGCTATGTCTCATTATGCTTCTAGCTATGTCTCATTATGCTTCTAGCTAGCTATGTCTCATTATGCTTCTAGCTAGTTATGTCTCATTATGCTTCCAGCTAGCTAACAGCCTTCGCGCACCGACCGGAAATGAGTTTGCAGTTTGACGGTTCTTCTTCAGTGGTATTTTTTGTTGCCGTTTTCCTTCTGGCGGAAAACGGCCTACTGATAAGTTTATTTACCTATGAAATATATTAATATATATTAATTTACATATTCAATATTATTTTACATTTGTAGAGCGCGTTGGTCTCAACTGTTACTCCTGTGTCCTCCATTTTTGATTCCGCCCCTTCCGCTACGTAGACAAAATGGCGGCCTGTTGAGTGTGGAAAGTGTCCATCGGTCCACACTCAAATTTTAGATTGTTTTGAGTGCGCCACCGAGGTATTTCCAGTGCACTGCGTTTTGGCACATTCTCCGTTTTTGCGCAAAGTGCACTCAAAAAAGTAAGTGTAAGTATAGAAGTGCACAATTTCAGACACACCATATGTCTAATTATGCTTCTAGCTATCTAGGTCTCATTATGCTTCTAGCTAGTTATGTCTCATTCACAATTTTTTTTTAGAAATTACACAATAATTATAATTATATATATATATATATATATATATATATATATATATATATATATATATATATATATAAGTATAAGAGTGAACATGTAAAATAAAAGTATTAATATACATAAAAATAGAGCAAAATACAATTAATTACAAATAGAATAAAATGTGGTAAATGTGTTGGATGTCCTGTGTGTCTCTCAGGGTAGCCAAGGTGGTGGCCCCTAAGAAGGAGAAGCTAGCCGAGGCTGAGGGGGAGCTGGCTGTGGCCATGGAGAGCCTGGGCAAGAAGCAGGCTGCCCTCAAAGAGGTCCAGGATAAACTGGCCAAACTTCAGCAGACCCTGGAGGCCAACAAAGACAAGAAGGCTGATTTAGAGAACCAGGTTTGTGTGTGGGTATATGTCTGTGTGTGGGTGGGTGTTGGGGGGGGGGGGGGGGGGGGGGAAGCTGGGTTAGATTTTAATATATTGACATTTTTCTTTTGATCCTGCAATCATTATGAAACATTGCATTGGATGTTTTTGCATGATGAGGTAAGTTGATAACAAGTTCCCTAGCTCAGTTTGTGTTTTTAAAAGCAATTTTATGTTGAATGGAATATGATACCAAATCTGAATTTCAATGAAAAGTGAAACATGGGTATATGGGTAACTTTTAAGTTATTTCTTATTTCGTATTTCAAACTATATGCATCTTACTACATAACAGGACCCCTTTGTGTTTTATAGAGCTTTTATAGTGTACTGTTTCACGTTGAGGATCATAAAGAGCGTATTAAAGATATATGCTGTGATAGATGTGTCAACGTTGAGATGCGCTTTGCAGTTTAGAAGAAAAAAAAATGATATTGCTCTAAGGAGAATTGAAAGTAACTTGTCACTGAGACAAACTCGCTATTCACTCGCTAAGTGTATATAATGGCCACAATGTCCTTCTCTATTTCATTGCACTAGTAAGACCAGTTACTACACCATAGATACAACTCTGTTAATGTAAGTCAACCCATTGCAGCTAAAATTCAAACACTATGAAACAAACAAAAGAGGTTTGGGAGAGTTTCTCTCCCTATCTATCTCTGTTTGTCCTCTTCCCATCCCTTTTTCTTTTGTGTATCGTTCCCCTCTTCCTACTCCCCATACACATATATACTTGTCTCAATCCCTCCTCATCTGCTCCTCTTCCTACATTCAGGGAAGCTATTGAAAATGTTCCCCTACGAGACAATGAGGCCTTTTAATGCCGGCGAGGGCGTCTCGTGGGGAATGGAGCTGCTGACAGTGGAAGTCCTCGCTGCTGTTGGACTGGGAGGAGAGAGGGGTGGGAGGCGGGTGGGAGGCCGGGGGGGGGGGGGGGGGGGGGGGGTTTGGACGTATTACTGGACTTTGATCTGCCTCAGATGTGTGAGCAGATCGTTTAAGTCCACTGCTTGTGATCTGACACGGCGAGGCCTGGTAGATCCTGATGCCGGATGGGTTCTCTTGTCAACGGCAAAGAGACCAGTTTAGAGTGATACACTCTCCCCCTTTGAGTTTGATTACACTCCTATTCCAGATGTAGTCCTCAATTTTGCTATATTTCTTTGGTCTTGTCTCTTCTTCTTCATATCTTTATATGTCTACATCTTCTTCATTACTTATATCTGTATCTCATATCTTATATCGTCATGTTTCTATATCCTTCTCATGTCTTGAGATGACTTATTTCTGGTGAAAGACAACATGGACACAGTCCATCCTTGGCCTTAGCTTCATCATTCTCTTACTATTACAGTCCTGTGGTCTTATAGTCCTGTCGCTTAGACCATAGACTGGTGGTCTTGACCAGTTCTTCCCTCTTGGCCAGTAAACAATGAATGAGGTACCTGTGCCTCCACAATGTTATCTCTCACTAATCCACTAATCCATCAATCTTAATATGACGTCAATTACATGTTAATCGCCTCATCAACACATTATAGTTGACACATAATTGCTATGCTACCTAATGAGTAGTGACAGTTAAATCAGAGAGAATCAAAAAAAATATTTTTTTAGTTTGCAATTACAATGATTTTTCTGATTGACAGTGAAGAAAGCATATAAAAAATACATGAAACAAAAAACAACTGTACATGAATATTAAAGTAATAATCTAAAGTTTGTCATGTAAATAAATGTCTGTAAAGTCACTATCGCCAAATGAGGTAACACAATGGTGATTGAGCCTGTGGCCCACTGATGAAAGCCTTTGATCTGCCTCAGATGTGTGAGCAGATCGTTTAAGTCCACTGCTTGTGATCTGACACGGCGAGGCCTGGTAGATCCTGATGCCGGATGGGTTCTCTTGTCAACGGCAAAGAGACCAGTTTAGAGTGACACACTCTCCCCCTTTGAGTTTGATTACACTCCTATTCCAGATGTAGTCCTCAATTTTGCTATATTTCTTTGGTCTTGTCTCTTCTTCTTCATATCTTTATATGTCTACATCTTCTTCATTACTTATATCTGTATCTCATATCTTATATTTCATGTTTCTATATCCTTCTCATTTCTCGGGATTACTTATTTCTGGTGAAAGACAACATGGACACAGTCCATCCTTGGCCTTAGCTTCATCATTCTCTTACTACTACAGTCCTGTGGTCTTGTAGTCCTGTCGTTTAGACCATAGAATGGTGGTCTTGACCAGTTCTTCCCAACCATCATTATTGTATTATATAGTAGTGGCCTAAGCGTTTCAAACGGTAGAAGCTGAGGCATACTTCTATTTGTGGTCTAGTTACTGATCAGCAGCAATCAACTTATAATATAACACATTCAACAATTAAGACATATTTTAAGTGTGTGGATGTTGTCATACCAAAGCAATATTCAAGTGCCCACTGCAACCTGTTCACATACCCCCTTGGGAAGCCCTGGTTTAGACCGTGGTAGACCGTAGCAGACCACTGCCCTGCGCTGTGGACCATGAGGTAGTGGTAGAGCCAGGTGTATGATGGGGCTTATCTCCCGATTCCATATCATCACGACACTTGGGTGCCAATTTGATATGTATTGTGATTTGATATTAAGTTTTATTGTGTATTTGTTTACTTTTTTAACACTAGAGTAGACGGGAGAAAGTTGAATCGGACACTTCTAGAGACTGTATATCAAGAGACATATTTCCAAAAACAATGCACATCACATGTCAGTCAGTCTTTCTGACTTTTATTTCAGCAGCATAATTTATATACAGGGACGGTTTAAGGGAAGGTAACATGCTACTGGTGATGTAGTGTACTTCTTGTATGCTATACTGGGAGGGTTTAAGGGAAGGTGACATGCTACTGGTGATGTAGTGTACTTCTTGTATGCTATACTGGGAGGGTTTAAGGGAAGGTGACATGCTACTGGTGATGTAGTGTATTTCTTGTATGCTATACTGGGACGGTTTAAGGGAAGGTGACATGCTACTGGTGATGTAGTGTACTTCTTGTATGCTATACTGGGAGGGTTTAAGGGAAGGTGACATGCTCCTGGTGATGTAGTGTACTTCTTGTATGCATTTAATGTAAAAACAATAAACATGCTTTACAAAAAATAATAATAATTCAAATAATTTGGCATAAAGAAATCGCTAAAAAAAAATCGGAAATACAAAAATCGCTACTTAATCGATGCTTAAGTCACTGGATTTTCTTTGTGCAATGTGCTCCCCGCAGGTGGATCTGTGCAGTAAGAAGCTGGAGCGGGCCGAGCAGCTGATCGGAGGCCTGGGCGGGGAGAAGAGTCGCTGGAGCGAGACGGCGCTAAACCTGGGGGAGCTCTACGACAACCTGACCGGAGACGTGCTCATATCCTCCGCCATCGTGGCCTACCTGGGCGCCTTCACCTCCAGCTACAGACAGGTAGGCGGTGTAGTTCCGCATGGGCACTGCGCACCCAAGGCACAGGTCCTAGGTACAGTCAGACGAGTTTAGTTTAGGTTCTCTATTGCACTCCACCACACATGCACAACCACATCTACCCATAGACACACACAACCTTACACACACACAACCAGGCACAAACCAACAGGACACACACACACACACACACACACACACACACACACAGTAAATAATCACACATTGTTTCTACTTCACTGTACTTAAAAAACCTGTAAAGATCAGTGTAACAACACAGCTTGTGTGTTCACATGGGGGGGGGGGAGCACCTCTGTACAGTACAGTGCAGAAGTGGTTCATCCTTCCTCCTCGGTCTGTTGACGCCGGCGTGTTTGTTTGTGGCACGCTGTCAGAAAGCGGCTTTGATGTGTTGGCCTCATAGGACGCGGGGCGTGTTAATATTTAACTTGTCGCGTGCTTCTCGGAGACGCTCGGGAGCCGGGCGCGTTAAAAGGAGCCGTCCCTCCGAACGGCCCAATCGCCGGGCTTGCCGCTGGGTTTCTCTGCTCGCCGGGCCAGAGAGCACTCATTAAATATGTGCTGTGATGATGATCAAAATGGGAAATGCTTTTCTGGGGACCATATTATAATAACGGTGCCTCATGCATTTTTTTTTTTCGCGGTGCCGTCGTCACACACGCCGTTCTTTTTCAAGTATTCTTCCATGCTTTTTTTAAAAATATGGACACCCCTTGTGTGAATTCACTGCATAGCATAGCACCTGCAGAACGGTGGCGTTATTTGGAAGTATGATTTATAGTCATAGGTATAGGTATAGGAGAGTGAGGCTAAAAGAAGCAAATTGGCGCTGTGCTGTCAGCTGAACACTAGAAGGGTCAAAGGGGTCAAGGTTTTCTCCTCCACCAGAGTTGCATCGTCCCCGGTCCAGGAAGTGTTTATAAAAGTGCATCAGGTAGCATTTCATGAGGCAAGGTGTGTTGACCTGTCAACACGCCGGCAACAACACACAGCTTGTTACTAGTTTCCCTGATGTCTTCATAGAAGTTCTGTTTTTTAGGGTTTCTATTTGTAATCGCCTATGGATTAACTGTGTGTGTGTGTGTGTGTGTGTGTGTGTGTGTATGTGTGTGTGTGTATGTGTTTGTGCGTGTGTGTGCATGTGCCTGTTTGTGTATGTATGTATGTGTGTGCACATGCCTGTGAGTGTGTGTGTGTGTGTGTGCACATGCCTATGAGTGCCTGCATGTGTGTGTGTGCCTGCATGTGTGTGTGTGTGTGTGTGTGTGTGTGTGTGTGCGTGTGTGTGTGTGTGCTCCCTTAGTGCCAGACAGAGGAGTGGATGGCGCTATGCAAGAGCAGGCAGATCCCCTGCTCCCCCGCCATGTCCCTGATGAACTCCCTTGGGGAGCCCGTGAGGATCAGGGCTTGGACCATCGCGGGCCTTCCCTCTGATAACTTCTCCATAGACAACGGCATCATCATCTCGTGAGTCCTGCCACCTCCTGGCATTTGAATCCTCGGACACTAGGGGCTCCTGTGGAGTTTCATGGTTTCAATGGTTTCTTTTGAGCATACACTTTACAAATATCATACATGTATTACCGGCTTTGTTGAATACTCGATTCCGATTGGTCAATTATGGCATTCAACGGTTTGTTATTTATGAATAGCAGACCGCTGCTATGAATGCTATTTCCAACCGTTGCATTTAACAGACAATTTGTTTTTTCAATACAATCATTTTTATATCAATACATTCATTTTTTTGGCTAGACCGGCAGGACAGCCCTATATCTGTGGCGCTCTGTCACTGAGTGAGTGAGTGAGTGAGTGACAGAGTTACACCATTGGTCGGAGTGTGTGATGACGTGGTTGTTGTTGTTTCCCCATTGGGTGCTGTCCATGCGAAATAAATAGGTGCGGACAGAGTCACGGTCCTGCAACATAATAGGTTTTGACCTAGTCTTGTTTGTTGTTATATTGTGTATCATCATCATCATCATCATCATCATCATCATCATCATCATCATCATCATCATCATCATCATCATCATATTATTATTATTATTATTATTATTATTATTATTATTATTATTATTATTATTATTATTATTATTATTATTATTATATTCTTTACAAAGTAAAGCGGTGTAATGTACAGCGAGACGGTCGTTGTTGCTATATAATTGCTGTACATTATCCCTTACATATTTCGTCCAATTTTTTAGCAGATGCTTTTATCCTAAGTGGGTAGGTGTAGCAGTGAGGTAAGGTGTGCTGGGGATGGAGCCCAGTACCTTTCAACTCCCTCGCCACCACTTTATCCAGCTCTCTTTCAACCAGTGTTGTAATGTAACGAAGTACAAATACTTCGTTACTGTACTTAAGTAGAATTTTCACGTATCTGTACTTTACTTCGTTATTTATATTTCTGACAACTTTTACTTTTACTCCACTACATTTCCTCACTAAAATGTGTACTTTTACTCCGATACATTTCCCATAACCATCTTCGTTACTCGTTACTACAAAATAAAAATCGAGTTGGTGACCTACTTCCTGTTTATCAACCTCCAAGCGCGAAGAAAAAAAAAAACACCACGCGCGACGAAGAAGAAGATCTGCTTTGGCCAATCACGGAAGCGGTCTGCAGCTGCGGCAGGTTCTGCTAATTCTCCGGTCACAAATGACGAGATCAACAGTGGCGACATCAACCGGTATTTTAACCCAAACTGAAAGTGGCTGTTGTTTACTGTTGCCATGGCGACATGTCTTTTCCCAGACGAAGTGGTTTTTGTGCGTGTGTGTGTCTAAACGCCACGGCTACACCGGCATGCTGCCAATACTCTAGGGCGGCCATTCGTCCGGCTTTAGGCCGGACTGTCCGGACACGTATTTGTCCTTTTTGAGACAACCCCGCGGGTCATAGGTCCGCCCGCGGGACATAGGTCCGTGGTGTGTTACGATCGCGCGCGCGCGTAGGTCCGCGGTGTGTTACTATTGCGCGCCCCCCCCCCCCCCCCCCCCCCCCGGGCTGAGGTGTCCTCCATTTCAACAACTCATAAATGGTCACCCTACAATACTCTGATAGGACGTCACAGTGTGATTACGGTGTTTACATGTCTACAATAATGCCAGTAAGACTGGAATACTCCACATGTCTTCATTCAGTATTGATTACTCCCACTATGGGAATGCTGTTTACATGGCAGTGTGTTAATCTGAGTATTACATCAGTATAACATCAGTCCAGTGTTGTCTTATGTGTACGACTTATATTTATTGTTATTTATTTAATTTTAATGTTTAACAAGTTGAAGCCTCTCCCCTGTACTGTACCTGGATATTACAGGAGCCAAAATACATTTCATAATCACAATTCTAACTGCTCACTTTGTTTAAATACTTTTACTTTTACTTCTAATACTTAAGTACATTTTATATCAGAAAATTACTTTTGGTACTTAAGTACAGTAAATGTCAGGTACTTTCAGACTTTTACTCAAGTAATATTCTAAAAGGTGACTTTTACTTCTACCAAAGTCATTTTCTGGTAAGATACTTGTACTTTGACTCAAGTATCGCTTTCAAGTACTTTATACAAGACTGCTTTCAACATCCCATACTCACCTGCCTCACTCATATGTCGTGGTCTCTCTCTGTTGATTTTCTGTTTGGGGTATGTTGGAAACAACATACAATGTGTTTTGCCTATTGCAGCCCGGTCCACCCAGGAAAACCTTTCAAGGTTTTATTGTTCACGCTTTTCCATTACCTGACCCAGGGCAAGGGGTTAGGGATCGCCTTCGAACAGCATATGGGCCTGTGAGACCTTGAGACTGGGATTGTGATAAAGGGCGAAACAAATCACACTGTGTGACTTGGCTTGGTATAAGAGCCCTTTCTCTGCCCGGATTCAATCTGTTTTTTTCAAACTTCTCATTTCCCTGCCAGTGGGAAGTTTTTAGAGAAGATGTGAGCCTCCTGACCCTCTGTGTCTTTTCAGAGTAGGAGTGAGGATGAATCTGGCAGAGGCAAGTTGCCGTGTGTGGGTGTGTGGGTGGTGCACGTCTGTGTATGTGTGCAGGTTGTAGACCTTTGGCTACGTGTCATTATATGTGCCAAATGTGAGCACTTTTATGTCAAGTTAAGATATATCTCTTGTTGATATTCATGTATGTATCAAGTACAATAAATAATTCAGGGAATAGTGTTGACAACCAGCAGCTACACTGTAAAAAAAAAAAAGAAAAATAGTCGATTCTGTGACCTTCATGTAGAGGTCGACAGCGAGAGATTTGATTGGCTGCGAAGACAAGAAGAAGTACCCTGTGTGACCCTGCGGCTTTCTGGCGGTGTAACCTGGGTTGCCCCCGGCACTGGGGTCAGAGTACGGCCCATTAACCACAAGATGAGCCCCCCCCCCCCCCCCCCCACTGTGAGCTGTCTAACCACTCCAGAGCCCCCCACTGCCACTCCCACCCTCTCCATCACCCCTGTCCTCCACCAGCTAGGCAGCACTGCTGTTGTAACCCACTGACAAGTGTGTGTGTGTGTGTGTGTTTAGTAACGCTCGGCGGTGGCCCCTGATGATTGACCCCCAGGGGCAGGCCAACAAGTGGGTGAAGAACATGGAGAAAAGCAACAGGTTGCATGTCGTCAAGCTCAGCGACGCAGACTTTGTTCGCACGCTGGAGAACTGCATCCAGTTTGGCACACCAGGTACGTCTGTCTGTCTCTCTGTCTGTCATCCTCTCTGTCTGTCTCTGTCTGTCTTCATGTCTGTCTGTATGGCTGGTCGTAGTTGATATATATCTGCAGCAGATGTTCTAATCAAAATTCCCCTGCACTCCTTCCTTCACTGTCTCTCTCTCTCTCTCTCTCTGTGTCTGTCTGTCTGTCTGTCTCTGTTTGTCTGTGTCTATTTTATCTGTCGCTCTGTCTGTCTGTCTCTATTTTATGTTTGTCTGCCTGTCTGTCTGTCTGTCTCTCTCTCTCTCCTTTTTTTCCCATTCCACCCTTTCCTAGCCCAGTTTATTGAAGTGTGTCTGCGCCCTGACCACTTTGTAAACCCATTTTTTGTCCAAATTGCGAGACAAACTATTTGAAAGCTTTGGATAATGCAGCAGGAGTGTGCGGTGTGTGTTACCCTGTCACACTCTACCAATCTTCATCCAACCATGAAGTACATTGCAAGCGTGTGTGGTTTCTGCAGTACACCTTTCTACCTGAAGGGGTCTCTCTTCACCATGACAACACCACAGTGCCCACAGTACACCCCACTCCTTTGTTCTCTAGTCTGCAGAGGAGGAATTAAAACAGGTGTATGAATCCTCTAGCCATAATCTTCCAACAGGCGTGCATGTAGGCTCTGCTATAGAAAAGTCACACGAGGACCAGAGAAAGAGAGAGAGAGAGCGGTTGCTTTTGGCCAGTATAATATTGACCGCCACTGTGACTGAGGGCTGTTATCACAGTCACAGGTACCGCAGTCGCAGGTCACTGTGACTGCATGGGCGTTCCTCGGCTGACTTGTTAGTTCTCGGTATTCCAGTAGACCCTCTGTCTCACCCTGAAACACCCACCATCTCTGTGCCAGTGTATAGCCACCGAATATGGACCCATACCATAAACCGGCATCCATAACAACGCACTCACCATCTGGTGAGAGAGGTGATCCCTCAAACGGTAGTGACGGAAGGCCGTCCTTGCGAGGTACAAAGCAGCCTAGCACACTATGACACCTCCCTCACACGTTCCCTGCTCTGCCAAACTATGTACCTTCTCTACGCTCACAAGATCATTATCACTGTGAATTATTTCACCCACACGTTGAGACGGTGCTCCTGTCATGATTTCATACGATCAGCAGTCAGAATTTGTTGAGTCGTCCAAGTTTATGTGCCATCTGCAATGCATCGCCCAATGACACAAACTCTTCATCGTCAGGCCACGTGGCATATCCGGGAACACAAGGTCTTCTGTGCTTCTCCACAACGTCAATTATGGACGAAGGCAACGACGTCGACACAGAAAACTCATTAACCCTCTTGTATTATTAAGTCCCATACGGCCATGCGCAGCTCTACTCCCTGCAAAAAAGACCTCCGAGAAGGTCTCCCCCCCCAATAATGCTGCAACATCCTGGGAATAAAAAGGCTAGCTCCTGTGTGAACTGTCAGAGTTACTCTACTGATTGCTGGTAATTGTCTTCCTCCACTGGCACGTGGGCGGCGACCTTCCTGGAGTGCACTTACGGGAGTTCACCGTCGACACGCTAATCACAGGGAGCTGGAATAGGCCGGGAGGTCAGCTCTCATCTCTATCTCTCTCTTTCTCCGTCTGTCTCTGTCTCTGTGCGTCTCGCTCTCTTTCTCCGTCTGTCTCTCTGTCTCACTCTCTGCCTCTCTCTCTCTCTGTCTGTCTCTCTGTCTCACTCCCTGCCTCTCTCTCTCTGTCTCGCTCACTGTCTCTCTGTCCATCTGTCTCACTCTCACTTCAATCTGTCCCCTGGAATCCAAATGAAGGGTCTTTCATATTGAGTCTTTCATATTGACCACAGAGCAGTGGGGGTAAATGACCACCGTCGATACAATATACATGGGCCACGGCTTGGGTTGAAAAACATGATCGGTTCTTAAAGGCACCTCGCATCCATTTGTGATGATGTTTGAACCTCCAAACCATCACCACCACCAAAGTTTGTTCTTCAGACATAATGATTTTCTCTTCAAGATTCACAAACCCAGTAATTTCAGATCCAGCAGTCCTACTATGTTATAGCAGAACTTCTGGGGGGAGACGGCCTGGGCCAGAAACCAGAAAGTTAGACCTTAAGCCAGGAGTTATGCCTTGTTTCCTGTTTCGTTATGGAGATATTCTACCGAAGAAAACTAATTTGCACGAGTGGATGAAGCTTTCAGAAGGGGATTTTAATAAGTGTATTTCTACAGTGGCCAGTCTACACGGTGTTGATTGCATTGAATTACACGCTTACCGATCCTCGCCTCCAGCAACATAATTGGTCGAAACAAATACGAAGCGAAAGACAGGAAAACGTCTGATTCACCAAAATTTTAGCTTGTCCACCATCAGACTTTAGATATTAATCTAATGATATTAATCGAACGTCTTAATTATGAGACTACCGATCCAGTGGTTCCCAGGCAGCTCTGCCTTGAGGCAAGGCTAGGTGTGCCCTGATATGTTGTGGGATTTAAGACATATGCCTAACATTGGTTACAGTGACACCACTGAGAGTCCAACAAATGTTGAAAGTCATTTGTCTATGTTGACCTGTGACATGCCACTAAACAGAAAGGTAATCATGAATTTTGCCCTGCCCCAAATGTTGTTTGCCGGTTAAAGGTGCATGGTACCATAGCAACCATCTGTGTACATGTACAACATGTTTGTCGCTGGCTTAAGTTTAGATCGAAAATGTTGTTTCATGGGGGAGGGGGATTTGATTTTCGCTAACCAATCACTAGAGACCAACATATCCGCCTGAATCTAACGTCATTTTAAGTAGATGCTAGCCATGCCAAAACACTGGTTTTGCCGGGGTTTTAACAGTGGAGCGGAGCAAAGTATGCCGTCTAATTGGTATTTGTAATCAATTTAGAACAGCCTCGATAGCAGCGTCTATAGCGGTCGCCGTTGTTGTTATTACTCCTCCTTGGTTCCGGCACACAGCTTGTGTGAATCAACTCGGTGGAGTGGGCGGATTCAAAGGTCTGGACCCAAGCAAGGTCGTTTGTGTTGCCTTAGCCCCAAAATAAAAAGGTGGGGAAACACCGGACTGAACTGTTCTCTTATCCTCCAGTGCTTCTGGAGAACATCGGAGAGGAGCTGGACCCCATCCTTGAGCCGCTGCTGCTGAAGCAGACCTTCAAGCAGGGAGGGGCTGTCTGCATCCGCCTGGGGGACTCCACCGTCGAGTACGCCCCCGACTTCCGCTTCTACATCACCACCAAGCTACGCAACCCTCACTACCTGCCCGAAACGTCCGTCAAGGTGAGACGGTGGCGGTCGCAAGAACGGCAAGGCCCTCTCGACATTACATGCAATGTGAACACTGTCAATTAACACAGAGCATTAATTGACAATGATCCCATTGCATTTAATGTTGGGAGTTCTCTCTCTCTCTCGCTCTCGCTCTCTCTCTCTCTCTCTCGCTCTCTCTCTCTCCCTCCCTCCATCCAAGGGGTCACACAGCTCACATAACGGCACTTCTTTTTTTACCAGGGCTAACGCACCGCTCAATACAGTCTCATTGGAGCTGCTGCATACTCCAGTCCACCAATACCGACTCCTGACCAGAGCACACACTCAGAGAGAAATCTATTCTGAGAAAATGCACATTAAAGGAAATTGCATTACAGAGGATTGCATTTCAAGCATCTCTTCGCTGGCCCTTGCTTTTTATGGGGGGGGGGGGCATTAGATAGTCAAGTCATTTTTCACATCTGACTAACTCCTCGCTTTTCCCCACTTAAGCTCTTTCTTTTTTTTGTGTGCCTGCCCTACAGTATACTTCCATGACAGGATCCCATTATTCCCATTGAGGCCCATTTGAAACGCTCCGACACGGGGGGGGGAGGGCCAGGCGGTGTAAGCCAGGCCGGGGGAACGGGGGCAGGGGGAGAGTGGTATAAAAGCCTGCTTCATGTGTGAAAACAGAAAATGGGAGATTTATGTGGGCTCAAAGCCCTAACAGCCAGCTGAGCGTGGCTACAGCGTCAATAGAAATGGAATTAGACCCCGGAGAAGTCCACTCACTTATTAGTGCGTAGAGCAGATGCGAGATATAGGCTTTTAACCTCGCGGAAAAATGAAGATCACACCCTTTTACTCTCAGTGCAGCACTTTGCACAGGTAGAATGTATTAGGTGTTCTCCTCTCTGAGAGCTGCCACGGCTCACGGTCGCTTGCCATTGATTGGATGGGGATGGAGGGAGAGTGGAAGCCTTGATGTTGTACCATTACAGTCAAGACACACACATATAGACACTCTCAGACCCGCACATGCAGACACTCAGACATACAGACACTCTCAGACCCACACATACAGACACTCAGACATACAGACACTCTCAGACCCACAAATACAGACACTCAGACATACAGACACTCTCAGACCCACACATACAGACACTCAGACATACAGACACTCAGACCCACACATACAGACACTCAGACATACAGACACTCTCAGACCCACACATATAGACACTCAGACATACAGACACTCTCAGACCCACAAATACAGACACTCAGACATACAGACACTCTCAGACCCACACATACAGACACTCAGACATACAGACACTCTCAGACCCACACATACAGACACTCAGACATACAGACACTCTCAGATCCACACATACAGACACTCAGACATACAGACACTCTCAGACCCACACATACAGACATTCAGACACACACACACACACACACACACACACACATACACACACCAATGCTCAGAAACACACATACAGACACACAAATACAGGACCGTAAAGGAAAATAAAATAGTACAGACAATACAGTACAGTAAAGTACATTATCACAGGACCCGCATACAGATGCACGTGCACGCACAACAAGCTGGACAGTTTCAGGTTCAAAAAGTAGAAGTCAAGCTTGTTTTTGCTTCACCCATGCACGTCGGCCTACAGCTGTGCCTAAAATCTGCTTTTCTGTGTGTGTGTATACACGCATGTGCTTATACGTGTGTGGTATACGCTTATATGTGCGTGCGTGGTGCCTAGGTGACCTTGCTGAACTTCATGATCACCCCAGAGGGCATGCAGGACCAGCTGCTGGGCATCGCAGTGGCCCGCGAGCGGCCCGACCTGGAGGAAGAGAAGCAGGCGCTCATCCTGCAGGGAGCCGAGAACAAAAGGTTCCCCAAGAAGCACTACTCGTTACCTCCAATCTCTAAAACGCACCCCGCAGATCTCTAGAAATATGAGGTCGAAGCTCGACCGAAAGCTTGACCAAAACTGAAAGTATTACCTTCTGATTCCTGACTCGCACTGTTTGTTCTCAAAATGCTACGTGACTGTCTCTGGGAGTCTCGTTGAGTCTCGCCCTAACACATTTAATTTGTCCGCCTCAAATGTAGTTTTTGTGGTAGAAGGTTTTTTAATTACTAATACTAATACAGTTGACCAACAATAAAGCAATTTAAAAAAAAAGCAATGCATACCTTCTAATCATGAGAAAAGATGCCAGTGATATGTAATTATTAACTTGAATCATTCACTCCGTCAACTGGTAATTAAACAACAGGCATCATCCTCCTTACAGCATGGGATATAAGGACGTTAATGACCTCTTTACTCTCCTCTTTCTCCTCTACTCTCTCCTCTCTCTCTACTCTCCTCTTTCTCCACTACTCTCTCTACTCTCCTCTTTCTCCTCTACTCTCTCCTCTTTCTCCTCTACTCTCTCTCCCCTCCCCCCCTCCCCGTTGTCTCCTCTTGTCCCCTTTCTCCTCTCCCACCCTCTCCCCCGCCCACCAGGCAGCTGAAGGAGATCGAGGACAAGATCCTGGAGGTGCTCTCCTCCTCGGAGGGGAACATACTGGAGGACGAGAGGGCCGTGCAGGTCCTCTCCTCCTCCAAGGTGCTGGCCAACGAGATCTCGGAGAAGCAGGCGGTGGCCGAGGTGACGGAGGTGAAGATCGACGAGACGCGCATGGGCTACACGGCCATCGCCGTGCACTCGTCCATCCTCTTCTTCTCCATCGCCAACCTGGCCAACATCGAGCCCATGTACCAGTACTCCCTGAGCTGGTTCATCAACCTCTTCGTCAACTCCATCGACAACTCGGACAAGAGCGACGTCCTGGAGCAAAGGTACACATTGTGGACTGGACCTCTCTCAACTGGTTGAGCATGACTGTCATCATGTCACCGTCTGTCATCCATGCTATGGATGACATAGTCCTGGGAATGAAGGGAATGGCCACCAGGGCCACATGGGACATAGACTGTTAGAATCAATGTTTGAACTCATGGGTGTGTAAAGAATGAGTGCTATGTGTTGAGGCAGTAGAATGACCACTGCACGGTTGTACGTGAAGGATTTAGTTTCCCATGTGTTTTTGTTTTCACAGTGAAATGTTATGTCGGCCTGCCTTCTCCTGTATAACTGCTGTGCTTTCTTTGTATTCTAAGTTTGCACAACTTGGCATCGCACGCCTGCCAAAACAACCTGCCAAGCAGCGGATGAGCAAACACCAGAATATTTAGTGAGCAAATTCAGAGGTACCTGTAGTCAGGTAACTGGAGGAGGTGTCTCCTCAACAGTATTTACCGAACAAAGTGAAAGATTTATCCATGCCGTCGCTCTGCAAGCCACTGTTTGACAGCAGTAGGCGACGGTGTGTTTCTACTTGAGTTTGGTGTTGATGAACCGTTCCTCATGTGAATTTAAAACGTCCTTGTGGTGGCATGCTGATCAGCTAGCACACTCTGTGGTTTAAATACAGTGTCTTTGCTCTGTTGTCGTTTAACTGCCATTTAACCGCCGCCACGCCTGCTGACCCGCAACGTCACAACACTTTTGAACGAGTCATACGGTCTGCCATTTTTTGTGTGTGTGTGTGTGTGAAATCATCATTATATTATTATATTAGGTCCCTGTGACTAGTTTCTATGTGCATTATGTGCATTTCCTCTTCAGGTTTAATTATTGTGTGCGTGTGTTTGTCATCAGACTACAGATCTTAAGAGACCACTTCACCTACTCGCTGTATGTCAACGTGTGTCGGTCCCTGTTTGAGAAGGACAAGCTGCTCTTCTCCTTCTGCCTCAACGTCAACCTGCTCATGCATGACAAGCTGGTGGATGCACACACACACACACACACACACACACACACACACACACACACACACACACACACACACACACACACACATACGCACATACACACGCACACACACACACACACTCTCTAAGGCTTTGTTCAGACTGCAGGCAAATCAAATTTGTTTCTCAGATCAGATCGGAGAAACAACTGTCCACACTGTTTTTGCAAGTGATCAGATCGGATTTGTGTGTCCAGACATCACCAACCTATCTGCATGGGTTGCCATGGAAACCACGTAGGCGTCACTCCGTACGCTGGTCAAACTTTCTAAAGTCAATCTGGAAACACACTTGGATATGCCAAAAAAAAACGATTTGGGCTGGCAGTCTGAACAAAGCTTAACACACACAAACACACACACACACTACACACAAACACACACTCTCTCTCACTCACTCACTCACTCACACACACACACACACACACACACACACACACACACACACACACACACACACACACACACACACACACACACACACACACACACAGCTTAAGAAACTGGAGTTTTCTATCTTTACCTTTAAAGTTCACAGTATACAGTATGTATATAATACACATTACATATTGGAGTCATTGAATTGCTTTTAATTACTTGTTTACTAAAGGTGCATTTGGTATGTAAGCGCATCGATTTAATCCCAGAGTACAGTGTGTGGTCAGCACAAACTAACTAATGGATATCCGACTCACCCTGGTGGCTCTGGTGTGTGTGTGTGTGTCCCGGTGTGTCGTCCAGGTAGATGAGGGTGAGTGGCGCTTCCTGCTGACCGGGGGCGTGGGCCTGGAGAACCCGCACTCCAACCCCTGCACCTGGCTGCCCAAGAAGGCCTGGGATGAGGTGTGCCGGCTGGACGAGACAGAGCGCTTCAAGGGCCTGCGGCAAGACATGGCCCGCCTCCGGGACCAGTGGAAGGAGGTCTACGACAGCCCTGTAGGTGCTGGTGTGGGTTTAGAGCTGCAACGGTCGGTCGATTCATCGATAGGTCGATTTATCAAGCACAAACGGTTCAATTCAAATGTTTGGTTCATGGATCATTTTAGAAGGAATAGTTTAGTTATTCTTGGCTGCATGTCAGATAAAGCAAGCACATTTAAGACATTGTTTTGGACTCTGGTAACTAGCGATGGCATTCGCTATTATTTATGACAAATTGTTAGATTTATCAACTATGGAAATAATTGTTAGTTGCAGCCCTGCTGGGGTTGAATAACCCAAAATAGACCTGTAGGTTTGGTTCGTGCAGTGGATTGGCATGGCTAACCAACCACCGAAGTAGTCCACCAAACCCAGGCTTTGGTGGACTACTCAGGGGTTGCTTAGCGCTGGGCAGGAACTGAGTGGGTGTGCCTTCACTTTCGGTTTAGCTCGGAGGTGTTTTGTCTGTCTGTGTGGGTTAGCGGGTGGACACAGTGATGTTGTGGTGAGCAGCAGAAGTGTGACGAGGAGCCTGCCAGTGGAGAGAACTTGCAGGGTTGTTGAATTAAGTGTTGATTTGGTAAGTCAAAGTTTAGTGAGTCTCTAGGGTTTTCCATGAGAGAGATAAACATATACACAAATGTGCACACACACGCACACACACGCACACATGCACAGTCACTGAGAACAAAAGAAACAGACATTGATTTTTTTGTATCTAATTAAATCCTGGTTGTTCCAGTTGTTGAAATTACATCTATTTAATCTCAATGCAAGAGCAGCTGTTCAATCAGAAAGTACACAAACATGAATATTTGGTCACACACACACACACACACACACACACACACACACACACACACACACACAGGCACACACTATTTGTAAATCATAATCAACGGAATGAGACATAACGCCTTTATCTAATTAAAACTGGTTTGTTCCAGTCGTGAAATTCACATCTATTCAATTTTGATGCGGGGACAGCTGTTCAGTCAAGCACACACACTCATAACACACACACACAAACCCCTGATATGTTTATATGTGTATCCCTCTCAAAGCACCTGCCGACACACACACACATCCAGGCGCGGCCCTCCGAACAACGCCGCAAACTTTGCGTTGCTATCGTTCACTCCATGACAACACTTGTTCCACACATTAACCCTATTAACGTATTGCTCTCCCGTTGAACCTAGTGGAGCTTCTCCTTCCCAGGCTTACCCCCCTGTCTCTCTGTCTTTCTGTCTCTCTCTCTCTTACCCATTTTCCACCAAGGCAGTTTGAGAGCTGGTTCAGAGCCGGTGCCAAATCTGGAACCAGTTCTTCGCGTTTCGACAGCCAAAGAACCGGCTCTCGGCCAGGAAAACTGGTTCCAGAGCGGCACCAACCCTTTGCTGGTCTTGAAGCCAAAAACCGCTTACGTCAGGGGTTGGTGGGGTATTATCGTGACCAACAAGACCAACAAAAACGTGACCGCCATTTTTAAAAACACAGAGCTTCATTGATACCAGTCGTGTTTGGATGCCAATATAGGCTCGCAAAGCCAGGAGCAACGTTTGTGAAGAGACGATGTAGTCCGCCATTGTTGTTATTGTGCTTGAAGTTGGCGCTAGCGTTTCTGGGAAAGCGGAGACAGATACAGTGACGTAATGTCAGTGACGTCTAGCCTGTGGAAAAATAAACCGGTTGTCAGCACCAGCCCAGCACTAGCCCAACACTGTCTCTGTGACTCTCTGTCTGTCTCCTACTCCCGTCTTTCTCTCTGTCTCTGTCTCTCTGTATCTCTGTCTTTCTCTCTTACTCTCTCTATCTCACTCTCTTTCTGTCTTCCTTTCATTTCTTTCCCTTCCAAAATTATCTCTATCCCCCCCCCCCCCCCCCCATTGTGTTTTGTCCCCCACCGCCCTCTTCTTCTTCTACCTCTCCTCCTAACATGACATCGCTCTTACAGATTGCCTCTCTTCCCCGCTTAATTACATTGCTTAATCTTGCTACAGGTCAATAAATAGCGTCCCTTGCCGTCGCCGCTAAAAAACAAACGGCATGGCGAGGCGCCTCCGTTACATCAGAAGGTAACCTGATTACGCCCCCCCCCCCCCAGCCGCCCTGCCTGATGAATGGAAAACGGCGTGAATTCCCTCATTACAAACAGCATTAGGAGACGCCATTTAGTCAACCCATTCTGCTTTTCATCTGAGCCCCGCTCAGCGGTGATTCTGCAGCGCTATACCAAGTGGCTTCCTAACTGCTTGCTTTTGGGAGTTTGGTGAGGAGTGATGGGGAGGGTTTTGATGCGGCGCCGCTGACGAACGGCATATTAAGCGATCATTATCGTTTTCAATCCTTCCAGTTGGAATTATTTACGCTTGGTGGTTCACAGTGATTTGATTATGTAAACCCCATGTTTGATTTTGTGTGTGTGTGTGTGTGTGTGTGTGTTTGTAGAACCCCCATCATGCACCCTTTCCTGGGGAGTGGCAGGAGCGTCTGGGCCAATTCCAGAAGATGCTGGTGATTCGTTGCCTCAGGCCAGACAAGGTCAGCTTTCCAACCTCCTCATAACACACACACACATACATGTTCAATATGTTTAATAGGAAGACGCCATTGTACGCCATTGAGGCATTTTCGTAAAACAACCACTATGGCTGCCGCTGATGTGGAACGGTCCGTTGAATATGCTAGTGTGACAGTATTAAACAAACTGGACGGTATAGTACCTTTGGGCTGTGAAACAACACACCTAGCCACTACACACCATCACCTCCCTGTCCACCTCCAGATCGTCCCGGTAGTGCAGGACTTCGTGGCAGACAGCCTGGGGCGTCCCTTCATCGAGGCCCCGCCCTTCAGCCTGGGCACGGCCTTCCTGGACAGTCACTGCTGCGCCCCCCTCATCTTCATCCTCTCCCCGGGGTCCGACCCCATGGCCGCCCTGCTCAAGTTCGGAGACGAGAAGGTAAGCAGTGCGCCTCTGGTCAGACACACTGGGATGCTCGGTGGGCGTTAGCCTTGCGACACCGTGTCAAAAGATACTTCGATATAAGGTTAGGAACTCACTTTCAGCTGGGGATGTAAAAATACTTAAAACAGTGTGTGTGTGTGTGTGTGCATATGTCTCCCCCAGGGCTTCAGCGGCAGCAGGCTGACCTCGCTGTCTCTAGGCCAGGGCCAGGGCCCCATCGCCATGAGCCTGATAGAGCAGGGCATCAAGGAGGGGACGTGGGTGGTGCTGCAAAACTGTCACCTAGCAACATCCTGGATGGCAACGCTGGAGAGAGTGTGCGAGGTATTGCCATGTGCACCTTAATAGAGCAACGAGAGCAACAGTCACTCATGGCAATTCAATGCTTGAATTTCAGGCTTCCTCCACAATATGTGTATAACAACACAATGCTGTATTCCTGTTGTGTTGACTACAACAAAACTATAATTCTCCACAATCAATCACAAGTCTCAGCATTCCCATGGTCCCATGAAAATACTGGAAGACGTATGGAACTTGAAAATGTTTTCCAGGCCTGGTAATGTTTTGGGAAATAATAGCATAACCATAAGCTTTTGGAAAAATTAATGGAAATTCACAACCATGGTCAGAATTGTATCGTTTTATGTACATTTGAAAATGTAGTTGTAAGGTGAAAATAGGTCAGAGACACTGTGTGGCAGTTACTATGTTTTGTGCGATTCCAACTTCTAGCCACAGTAAAACTTTCAGAACAAGTTTACAACGTCACAGCAGACCTTCACATTCATTACACCACTGAAATACAGACATTGACATTTGGTAGGAATTTATGGAAAAGTCATAAAACGTTGTGGAAATGTAATGGGAAAATAAGCACGGGAACCCTGCCGTCTGGCCCCTGTGCTCACCAGCGACCCTGTACGTTCCGACACCCACATCCCTATCGATGAACTGTACTATTTCTGTGCGTACGTGTGGCCCGGAGCAGGAGCTGAACCCGGACACCACTCATCCAGACTTCCGGCTGTGGCTGACCAGCTACCCGTCGCCCACCTTCCCCGTGGCGGTGCTCCAGAACGGGGTGAAGATGACCAACGAGGCCCCCAAGGGCCTGAGGGCCAACGTCGCCCGCTCCTTCCTCATGGACCCCATCTCAGACCCGGTGTTCTTCAGCAGCTGCAGCAAACCGGTGTGTGTGTGTGTGTGTGTGTATGGTTATGTATGTGTGTGTGTGTGTGTGTGTGTGTGTGTGTGGTTATGGGTATGTGAGTGTGTGTGTTTGTGTGTGTGTGTGTGTGTGTGTGTGTGGTTATGTGTGTGTGTGTGTGTGTGTGTGTGTGTGTGTGTGTATTAGGCCTGCACGATATCAGCAAAATGTGCGATGTGCGATCACACTGTTCAATATTGCGATGACCATATGACTTGCGATAAATAAGAAAATATTTAAGTTTGCATACAGTTCCTGTCTCTTTCAGATTTTTCAGCTTTAATAGATTCCCTGCTTTTAGGTACTCTCAACACTGAATAGCTGATGGTAATTACATTAAAAAAAAGGGAAAATAATATTCTTGTGCATGCTTTTATTGAAACCCACATAACATTAATTTACATGTTATTGTAAAAATAAATTAAAGTTTCCTTACCCTGCTCTCAACAAAAACAAAAAGTATCTATTGAAATAAAAGAATCTCAGGGGGAAAAGAGCTTAAATAAATAACACAAATACATTCTGGATTGGATACTGACAGGGTTAAATAATGTCCAAAACATACTCCGTAGTTTGTGGTTTAAAATGTATATGTTAAGGACGAAAATGAAAACATCCCCGCTTAGCAAATGGTACCATCCTCTTCTCACCCCTCCTTCTCCTCTGCACCGCTCCGCAGCCCGACCGTCCAGCGCGACTCACGCAGAGTGAGATCTGTTTAGTTGTAGTGTTGTGAATCAACTGTTGCTCCAAAGCTGTCTCACACTTCTTTCCTTTTACCGAGAGTTGTTCCGATTCCGATACCATATCGGTGAGTGCTGGAGTCCAGGCACCGTTTACCAGTTAGCTCTGTTAGCCCGGTTAGCTCCGTTAGCGCCATTAACGTAATTTACGTAAGTTATTTACGTAACTTACGCAAATTAAGTTATTACGTAAATAACTTACGTAATTTGCGTAAGTTATTTACGTAATAACTTACGTAATTTGCGTAAGTTATTTACGTAATAACTTACGTAATTTGCGTAAGTTACGTGAATTGCGTAAGTTACGGAATTCACGTAAGTTATTACGTAAATAACTTACGCAAATTACGTAAGTTATTACGTAAATAACTTACGCAAATTACGTAAGTTATTTACGTAATAACTTACGTAATTTGCGTAAGTTATTTACGTAATAACTTACGTAATTTGCGTAAGTTATTTACGTAATAACTTACGTAATTTGCGTAAGTTACGTGAATTGCGTAAGTTACGCAATTCACGTAAGTTATTACGTAAATAACTTACGCAAATTACGTAAGTTATTACGTAAATAACTTACGCAAATTACGTAAGTTATTTACGTAATAACTTACGTAATTTGCGTAAGTTATTTACGTAATAACTTACGTAATTTGCGTAACTTACGTAAATTACGTAAATAACTTACGTAATTTGCGTAACTTACGCAATTCACGTAAGTTATTACGTAAATAACTTACGCAAATTACGTAAGTTATTACGTAATAACTTACGTAAATTGTGTAAATAACTTACGTAATTTGCGCGTCTTTTCTGGTCCGTCGTCATGGAAACATGAAGCCCTGCCAGTGGTGCGGCGTTTGGACCAGAGTGAAAACAAACGAAACGACACACATCACTGTATACCACCAGTAGGCCTATGTGTGAAAACACTCACTGTGGCTTTTTAAATTAATTGTTATTTATTCATAGATTTATATCTGATATTTTTCAGTTGTCTGACTATCAAACCAGACAATAAAATAAAGTTAAATGTTTTTCTTTTGCTGTATTCATTCATGTTTTACAGAGGATTTAACCTGAACCAGGCTTTGCAACAATAATAATCACATCACATTCATGGGGGCATAGTATATACTAACTCCTAGCGTTACTCTGTGTGTGTGTGAATGATAAAGTTATTTTTCAATAGACATATTTTTTGTTTTTGTGTGAAAAAAGGGTGGGTGGTGGCAGTGGGGCTCATTGGGTGCTCAGCGCCCCTGACGTAGCGTTCTATTTTTGACGCGAGCCGCTGCTGAAACGCATCAATTTAAACAAAGCAGACCGACCGGGCAGGAAGTGAAATAGTAAAAGCCATAGAGCATCCGGTCAATTTTCAAAATAAAACCACCCTCCCGATCGAACACGGCCACAAATCGTTGTCGTTTATAACTGACTTTGTCTATAGGCTACAGCACAACACATTAGGACATAACAACAATAAACAACACTAAACACAATTAAACCA
This sequence comes from Merluccius polli, assembly GCA_030340625.1. NCBI lineage: Eukaryota > Metazoa > Chordata > Actinopteri > Gadiformes > Merlucciidae > Merluccius > Merluccius polli. Next base: position 108,568 of record JAOPHQ010001721.1, on the reverse strand, counting down.
GACAAAAAAGTAAACATTTACTATATCGTCTACCAACTCATGGTAGAAGCACACAAATCTAGGAAAAACGACCAAATCAACAGCAAATCAACTTCTGACAGACAAAGCAACTGCAAGTCAACTTCGGAAAGGCAAAGTAACCTTTTATTTGTTTGTTCTATTTTGACATCTACAAATGATCGCGTGGTCTCCTGATTCTCGCGTGGTCTTGTAGTTCTCGCGTGATCCCGCGAATCCTGCCGCCTCGCAGCGCTACGCTGTAGGGGACGTGAGCGTCGCGTTACGGCTGCGTCGCGGTCACCGCTGCTGATCGCTGCCACTCTAGTCAATGAAAGTATTTCCACCGGGCCGCTGCGGAACGTCTCAGCAGCGTCCCAGGAGCGGCGCGCCGCAGCCGCAACGCTATCTTTACGTAGCGTTATCCTGCAGGAACGTCAGCGAAGCTTGGCGTCATCTGATTGACTAGTGTGTGCATGCATGGCCCCAAATGTCAGAATGCCACGGCGAGTGTGCATGGCGAACTTATCGCATTACAGACCAGCTTTTGCGATGTGTTTATCGCGAACGTTCACATCGCGATGACGATGAAAATTCGATTAATCGTGCAGGCCTAGTGTGTATGGTTATGTATGTGTGTGTGTGTGTGTGTGTGGTTATGGGTATGTGAGTGTGTGTGTTTGTGTGTGTGGTTATGGGTATGTGTGTGTGTGTGTGTGTGTGTGTGCGTGTGTGTGTGTGTGTGTGTGTGTGTGGTTATGGGTATGTGTGTATGTGTGTGCGTATATGTGGTTGTGTATTTAGGTGTGTATAGATGTGGTTGTCTGTTGTTGTGTGTCCCTGTGCACTGCATGTGTCTGGGAGTGAGCCGCTGGAGTGTGAGGTGTGTCTGGCTTCCACTATGATACGTGTTTATGTTGTGGGTGTGTGTGTGTGTGCGTGTGCTTGCGTGTGTTCATAAAGTGTTTGAGTAATGGGTGTGCTGTGTGTGTGTTCAGTCCGTGTAACTCCCTGAACACAGCTGTCCATATTGGGTGTTCATTGTTTTGCTCTCTTTTGTTTGTTTTTTAGAACCATGTGGGTTTGGTGTGTGTGTGTGTGTGTGTAGGTGTGTGTGTGTGTGTATGTGTGTGAGGTATGTATCTATGTGTGTGCGTTTGCATTCCGTTGATGTGTGTGTTTGCGTGCGTGAGTGTGCGTGCTCTCTGTTTTTACGTGTGTGTGTGTGTGTGTGCTCTCTGTTTTTACATGTGTGTGTGTGTGCTCTGTGTGTGCTCTGTTTTTATATGTGCATGTGTGTGTGTGTGTGTGTGTTGTTGTCTCCCCAGGCGGTGTTTAAGAAGCTGCTGTACAGCCTGTGCTTCTTCCACGCTCTGACCCAGGAGAGGAGAAAGTTCGGCCCGCTGGGCTGGAACATACCCTACGAGTTCAACGAGACCGACCTTCGCATCTCCGTGCAACAGCTGCACATGTTCCTGGAACAGTACCAGGTAGTACACACCTCGCCTGGGAAGTACTATGAAGTACTCAGTACCAGGTAGTACACGCCTCACCTGGGAAACACTATGAAGTACTCAGTACCAGGTAGTACACGCCTCACCTGGGAAACACTATGAAGTACTCAGTACCAGGTAGTACACGCCTCACCTGGGAAACACTATGAAGTACTCAGTACCAGGTAGTACACGCCTCACCTGGGAAATACTATGAAGTACTCAGTACCAGGTAGTACACGCCTCACCTGGGAAACACTATGAAGTACTCAGTACCAGGTAGTACACGCCTCACCTGGGAAACACTATGAAGTACTCAGTACCAGGTAGTACACGCCTCACCTGGGAAACACTATGAAGTACTCGGTACCAGGTAGTACACGCCTCACCTGGGAAACACTATGAAGTACTCGGTACCAGGTAGTACACACCTCGCCTGGGAAGTACTATGAAGTACTCAGTACCAGGTAGTACACGCCTCACCTGGGAAACACTATGAAGTACTCAGTACCAGGTAGTACACGCCTCACCTGGGAAACACTATGAAGTACTCAGTACCAGGTAGTACACGCCTCACCTGGGAAACACTATGAAGTACTCAGTACCAGGTAGTACACACCTCGCCTGGGAAACACTATGAAGTACTCAGTACCAGGTAGTACACACCTCGCCTGGGAAACACTATGAAGTACTCAGTACCAGGTAGTACACACCTCACCTGGGAAACACTATGAAGTACTCAGTACCAGGTAGTACACGCCTCACCTGGGAAACACTATGAAGTACTCAGTACCAGGTAGTACACGCCTCACCTGGGAAACACTATGAAGTACTCAGTACCAGGTAGTACACGCCTCACCTGGGAGTATCAGCATGTATCATACTGTGAACATATGTGGAGCATATGTCTTCTTAACGCTCACAGTTAAAAAACAATGAGTGCCACACGCACCACATATCTCTGTATATCATACATATTTAATCCTGTAACATTCAGGCTGATTTCCACAAGTGGATTCTTCCTCTCCCTCAAGGGTCTCTTTTTTCATCAGTCGTACTCAAAGACCCTCTTGACACTTCCCAGCATGCACCAGCCCCCCACTCCCCCTCCACCCCTACTTCACTGCCAGAGCCAAACACAAGGGGCTGGGAAATAAAATATACCAGGAGAATCTGCTTAAATGCCTTGACATTTCTCTCTTGTAGCCAATCCTGTCTTCCTGAATTAATTAGTATCTATCCATCTATCTATTTATCTACCTTCCTGTCTGTCTGTCTGTCTGTCTGTCTGTCTGTCTGTCTGTCTGTCTGTCTATTCAGCAAATCCCGTCACTTTCTTTTAGAAGCTAAGTGCACGCACTAAACGCCCCACTGTCTTTTCAAAGCAAGGGGCTTTTCTTTCTCAAACACCACAGGAGGAGGATATCCACACCCGACTTCCCAGTGTAAAACCTTGTGTGCGGTTGTTTGCGTTTCGGCAGGAGGTGCCGTTCGACGCCATCCGCTACATGACGGGCGAGTGCAACTACGGGGGCCGCGTGACGGACGACTGGGATCGGCGCACGCTGCGCACCATCCTCTCCATCTTTTACACGGCCAAGCTCATCGATGACCCCGGCTACACCTACGACCCCAGCGGGCTCTACTACGCCCCGGCCGAGGGAGATGTAAGGACACATTCCCTATGGGTGCTTCTTGATGTGCGCTGAGGTGCGTTCGTTTGATGTTTCGCTTGGTGGGACGCCGTTCGCTAGTTCGGGCGCTGTGTTCTCGAAGCACGGCAAGTTTAAAACACACACAAAATCACCTGCAGCTTAAAACATGATCGAAAAACCATGACTACCAACATAATAACTGATATTCCAATGTTTCCTCTGCTCCCAAAATTGCGGCACACACCCTATACCTAAAACCAGTCTTCCCTAGTTCTGTCTGTATGAGGAGCGTTTAGAGCCATCCAGTCATGTGATCTAGTGTTATGTGTATTAGATTTTAATTTGGGTTAAACAAATGATGGCAATTTGAATAGTAATGCCTTATAAGTGAAAACACAGATATTCATTCTAGATGCAAGAGACGACAATCCAACTTCGGCATATAGCTTGCAGTGGTGAATGCGGAATCGGTCATATTGTAATTGTGTAATTAATATAATGAGTAGAGGCAGTAACATGATCATACAGAATTGTGGACGGCATAATTATTTTCCTGTCCTCAAAAGAGCAGCAAGCCTTGTTCCTGTATAGAAAACCAATTTGAGTTTTTAGTTTATGAGCAATGTCTTCAATATGGGTTTGAGAAGACAATCCCATATGATGAATTGAGGACAGGAACTTAAAATAATGTGAGTTTGGAAGTTTAGATTGAGGAGCTCCACGTGAATGGTGTCAGTTAGTTTTAGTTTCGCCTTGGCCTGATTGGCTCTGTGAATGGATTAAAAAGTCTGGAGTCTATTATAGTCTAGCATATTTCCAGCCTCACTGTTATCCAAGTCCTGCTTATGGCCCTATTTATCGACCTAGTTACTCAGTGGTCAGTCGCTGGGGGGCCCGAGTTGGAGCCCGGCTCGAATGACCTCCAATAAAGACAAAGGATCACACAGTGGAGACTTTAAAGGCCCATTTGAGGATATTTTCACTGAAGCAGAATGGTTCATTTCCTGTAGTATAAAAAAAAACGCTCTCAACTTTTGCAAAGTTCGGCGTTCCCTCCTGAACCGAGTCAACAGCAGAAAAAAGGAGCGTTCTTTTGGTTTACTTTGACCCTTCGCTGAAGCAGAATGGTTCATTTCCTGTAGCAGTATATAAAAAAAGCATTTTTTCAACGCGCTCAACTTTTTGCAAAGTTCAGCGATCCCTCCTGAACCGACTCAACAGCAGAAAAAAGGAGCGTTCTCTTGGTTTACTTTGACCCTGCGGCTTCGCAGACGACAAGCCTGCATACCTGTGTGGTGATGCACACTGCGCTCTGTGTACTCGCCGTGTCGTAGTGGAAGAAGGCGCGATAAAGGCCAACGCAGATGGTGGCTCCAAGCATAAAGCATGAAAGATCAATTTCCTAGTCTGACGATAACCTTACATTCAAGAGATACTGCCGTGACCTCGGGATATATCCCGAACCGTCGGAAACGCCCAGAATGCATCGCTTGCCTTTGGGGGGGACACAGTTTGATGTGTTTTTAAATGTCTTATCAAATGGGTGCTACGCAAAAAGTCGTTAGGTTGGAAAAAAAATGACTAAATTGCCTAACAAGTCGCAGTGGGAAACCGCCGTTGAAGACGTTAGATTTGTAAACACAAGTACACGACACCCTCCATTTCATATATCATTTCTGCTCCCCCACCCCCCAGTATGCCTGATGTTTTATTCATAGCCCGCATTTACATCACTATAAATGTCAGCAACCTAATAACAATATGACTTGTTTTTCAATGAGCGTTATTATTGAAGATGGTTTATGGGGTTGTGTGAGACTGGCGCTCTACTCCTCCTCTCCTTCTCCTCTAGTATAACCGCTACATAGAGTACACCAGGTCTCTCCTCCTCCTCCTCCTCCTCCTCCTCCTCCTCCTCCTCTAGTATAACAGCTACATAGAGTATACCAGGTCCCTCCTCCTCCTCCTCCTCCTCCTCCTCCTCCTCCTCCTCCTCCTCTCCTCTACATGTAGTATAACAGCTACATAGAGTACACTAGGTCTCTCCTCCTCCTCACCACCTCCTCCCCTCTCCTCTAGTATAACAGCTACTTAGATTACATCAGGTCTCTCCTCCTCACCACCTCCTCTCCTCTCCTCTCCTCTCTTCTCCTCCTAGTATAACAGCTACATAGAGTACACCAGGTCTCTCCTCCTCCTCCTCCTCACCACCTCCTCTCCTCTCCTGCTCCTCTCCTGCTCCTCTAGTATGACAGCTACATAGAGTACACCAGGTCTCTCCTCCTCCTCACCACCTCCTCTCCTCTCCTGCTCCTCTCTCCTCTAGTATGACAGCTACATAGAGTACACCAGGTCTCTCCTCCTCCTCACCACCTCCTCTCTTCTCCTCTCCTCCTCTAGTATGAAAGCTACATAGAGTACGCCAGGTCTCTCCTCCTCCTCACCACCTCCTCTCCTCTCATCTCCTCCTCCTCTAGTATGACAGCTACATAGAGTACACCAGGTCTCTCCTCCTCCTCTAGTATGACAGCTACATAGAGTACACCAGGTCTCTCCTCCTCCTCACCACCTCCTCTCCTCTCCTGCTCCTCTCCTGCTCCTCTAGTATGACAGCTACATAGAGTACACCAGGTCTCTCCTCCTCCTCACCACCTCCTCTCTTCTCCTCTCCTCCTCTAGTATGACAGCTACATAGAGTACGCCAGGTCTCTCCTCCTCCTCACCACCTCCTCTCCTCTCATCTCCTCCCCTCTAGTATGACAGCTACATAGAGTACACCAGGTCTCTCCTCCTCCTCTAGTATGACAGCTACATAGAGTACACCAGGTCTCTCCTCCTCCTCACCACCTCCTCTCCTCTCCTCCTCTAGTATGACAGCTACATAGAGTACACCAGGTCTCTCCTCCTCCTCACCACCTCCTCTCCTCTCCTCCTCTAGTATGACAGCTACATAAAGTACACCAAGGCTCTGCCGCTCAACCCCTCCCCAGAGATATTTGGGATGAACGCCAACGCTGACATCACTAAGGACCAGGCCGAGACGCAGCTTCTGTTCGACAGCATTCTGCTCACACAGGTGTGGTACACGGAAACACACACACACACACACACACACACACACACACACACACACACACACACACACACACACACTACCAAACAGGTAACAACACACAAAACCGCACGCACATTCACACAGCTACACACACACTAACATGCACTCATGCCACGCACTGACATGAGTGCATAGAGCCGTATTTGTTTCATTTAAGATTATCTTAATGAAACCGAAGTTGCATGTGAAATCCCCCTCAGTGGTCCGTAACTGAAATACAGAGCAGCCCGTCTCTCAGCAACACTGGCCCTACTCTCTGGTCGCTGGGTGCCAGCGCCACATGGCAGGGAGATGGCAACAGCAGTCCACTGCTACAAATAACGCCTCTGTGTGAACACTGAGATGAAGCGGAGTCGCGGCGGAGGAAGAGCAATCTCTGGAGGGGACACAGTGCTGTCTGCAGCTGGACAGTTGGACGCCCAGACCAGACGCTGTCTCTGTTCCAGGAGGCCTGGGACCTCCCCCAAAGTCAACTCCATTTTATTTACACCTCCAAGGGCTTCTCAGGCCCGGAGTACACCCGCTAACCCCGGGCTGTTCAATGAGGGCAGTGCTGGGCCTTGTGGGTTCCCTGTGGGGGAACATTATGGTACTGAAACACAAATTGATATGAAACTTTTATGCTGACTAATTCTTATATCCCCTCTCTCTCTCTCTCTCTCTCTCTCTCTCTCTCTCTCTCTCTCTCTCTCTCTCTCTCTCTCTCTCATTAACTACATTTGAATAGTTTCTCAGTAGTTGTTTCGGGATTCAGGCCATGGTTTGGTAGCCTTCACTATTGATGCTTAATGTGTTGATTTTTACGTATACCATATGTCTCAATGGCCGACAAACACAAAGATCCTGTGATGGAAATGAAGGAGCTCTTTGTCATTCTCCTGCTTTAGGATCAACCGTCATTAAGCATCACCGCTGCCTCGTCATACAGCCCCTGGTGGCTGTAACTGCTGGTGGTTGGTGGGAGTCCGCATGTTTCATTATTTGGACAAATCCTTTCCAGTGAAACTAATTGTTTCATGTGTCTTGTGTAAAGTCAGAGTTTCTTTCCGGCTTCACACAGGAGGATCTTTAACGAGATTTCTAAGTATTCCCTGTTGGTTTGGTGCTCTGGTGATGTAAACTTGCGCGTGCTTGCCATCATTAAGTGACAAGTAGGCACTATAAGCAAGAGGGGAAAAAAAGGAAAAGAAAAAAAGGTAGGCAAGAAAGGTAAAATTGAAGGGGGAGCCGATACATCCGCGGCGTCTTGGGTAATTTCAGGTGAAGTGTGCGAGCTTCAGAGCGACGCCACTAAGACTGAACCATCCGACGGGAGATTAATCCCCCCGAGATGAAGTCTCAGATACGTGTGCGAGTCCTGAAGTGCTGCTCTGCTTCTTAAATAGAAGGGATGTACGACACGTCAGAAAACGGTGCAAATGAAACTTGAGTTTCTGGGGGGGAAAAAAACTAAACAATGTAATACTCAAGGACAGAAAAAAAAAATGGATTCAAAAACAGAGTGAAAACATAAAACAACAAAGCTACTTGAACCTTTGCCTTCTGTCATCTCTCTCTCTCTCTCTCTCTCTCTCTGTCATTCCTTATCTCTCTCACTCACATCTTCCTCTCTCCCTGTTCTCTCTCACATACTATCTCTCGCACTCAGCCCTTATGTATCTCCCTGTCATCTCTCATATGTCGCTCTATCTCACCCCTTGTATCGCTCCCTGTCATCTCTTATCTCTCATCCCCCACCCCATCTCCCATCCCCCGTCCCTCCTCCTCCGTCAGTGTCGCTCGTCGGCCGGGGACGCCAGCTCGTCGGACGACATGGTGTTCGAGGTGGCGGCGGACGTCCTGAGCAAGCTGCCGGAAGACTTCGACGTGGAGGCGGTCATGCGGCGCTTCCCCACCGACTACAACCAGAGCATGAACACGGTGCTGGTGCAGGAGATGGGCCGCTTCAACGCCCTGCTGGGCACCGTCCGCCTCTCCTGCGCCAGCATCCAGAAGGCCATCAAGGTAAGGGCCGCAATTCAGCGATGTCACACTCAAGGTCGTGCTGTTATACTGAATATATACATATATACCGGTGATCAACGGTCGTTAACGTTGTTGGAACAGCTGTAAAGCGGAGGGATACACGTATCGTTAAAAAAGTCCCAGCGCCGTTAGACTGGAATGAAGTACTGAGTCGGTGTTACCGTGTCACTCTGTTTTTGTTACCATGGTTACAGCTTGTCTGTTTACCCTGATAACACATGTGTGGGCAGACACAGTACACACCGCGGCGGGTGCCGCGAGCATTATTAAGGTACGTAAATGAAATACCTGCCACTTGTTATAGAATCTACAGGGAAAACCGGTTGCCAACGCAAATTGCGTTTTAATGTCGGTCTGTTCAACTGCAGTGTAAGTGGAAAACGAATGTAAGGAGGATAACGCCGTCCCTCGGCTAAGGGCATACCCCCCGACCTGTCTGTCTACTCAAAAGGGCCTTTATCAAAAGGTCTTTTGACATGCACCCTATCTCTCTCTGCCTTTCGCTCACCGTGTCGCCGTATCACACCGACTTCCCACTCTGCGTTACGTGTGGTGTCTAGGGTGCGTAGATATACTCACACTCTCACCTCACAGGGTTTTTTTTTGTATACATCTGGAATACCGCACATGTTTTCTGACGGCATTTCTCTGCACAGCACCATTCATTCATCCGGCCCCCGGGCTGCTCTGCTGTCTTTCTCCCTCCGAGTGTCACAGCAAGTGTTCTCTACATCTCGTCATGGCTCCCCCCAACCACCAGGGGCTGTAGGACCTTCATCCTACACTTCACTCCCTTCATCTCTGGAGCACGAGAGCAGCCAGAACGGGCTAAAGAGCAGTCAGAACGGGCTAAAGAGCAGTCAGCTCACTGCGGCCTCTCCGGTCCACAGCTGTAATTAGTCGCCGCATCACTCTGTACAATAAGTACCGATGTGGCCTATTAGGTTTGTTCAAGAGACGCCCCCGCACGGTTAGTTTTGGGCCATTGGCTTAAATACGACCCCCGGTTGGAGCTACTTTGGCGAAGGATAATTCTGCGTGTGTATCGGAAAATGTCCCTCCCACTAAACACAAGCTCACTACTCGGAGTAGTGTCGTGGCTAGGATGTTGGACTCCCACATGAAACATACTGGGGTTCTGGGCTACTGGGTAAATAGTCGATATCATCTACATAACTATCTTTAATGTTTTGTTCAAGATACCACACATCCCAATTCCTATGGCAATCAAACATGTTGTGACCGAGGTGGTGCAAACAGAACAGTCTGCCGAGATCAGCATCCACTAGTTTCCATCGACACACTTCAGTCTCCGGGGACTCCTGTCGCCCATAAGGATGTGAAGGGGAGCAAGTTCAAGCTCCTCTTCCACCCCTATCAAAGTATCTCTCTCTCTGTCTGTCTGTCTGTCTGTCTCTCTCTCTCTCTCGCTGTCTCTGTCTCTGTGTGTGTGTGTGTCTCTCTCTCTGTCCCTGTCTGTCTCTCTTTCACTCTCTTGCTCTCGCTCGCTCTCTCTCTGAAGTGCTAAGAGTTTCCATTATGCAGCTGTCAGTCAGCTAGCTGGGCGAGCGACTAGCGCGATGCCCTCTCAGTCTCTTCAAAGGAACAGCGCATCAACCGTCACAAGACGGGCAAAAGTAACACGCTTTCAATCGGCGTGACAGATCAGCCTGTATGTGAGCTAACTTTTTTGTGTTGTTTGTATTTTTCTGTGTTTTTTTCCTCCCGAAAGTGAGTGAGTGTGAGCGTATGTGTGTATAGGGCAATATAATAATTGAAAAATCGCAATCTTACCATTCTACTCACAAGCAAGCTCATCTCGATTTTTGACTTGTTTCTTTTGCTTGTGTGTATTTGTGCTTATTTGTGTGTGCGCGTGCGTGCGTGTGTGTGTGTCAGGGTCTGGTGGTGATGTCGGCAGAGCTGGAGGAGGTGGTGAGCAGTATCCTGAAGGGTCGTATCCCCGCCATGTGGATGAAGAGGTCCTATCCCAGCCTCAAGCCCCTGGGAGGCTACGTCACCGACTTCCTGCAGCGCCTCAAGTTCCTGCAGGTAAACCCACCGTCACCACCGTCACACCTGGCCGGCCCCTTAGTGGACACCTAATCACATCCGATCCCACCAGCTGAGACCAAAGTCAAATGAAAAAAAAACGAAATGAAAAATGATATTTTATTACCTTTTTCAATATCATGTGCAATATTACTCCTCTATCTTACTTGTCTATTGCACCTATTTTACTAAATGTACCCTACTTTTATTGTTATTCTATTTGGCACCGGTGCATTTACTCCTCATACATTTTATATTTATTACTCTATTGTTTTTCGTCTTATGTTTAAGCAATATACAGTATATATCCCAGCAAACATTTCGACGTCGATCAGAGGTCTAATCGACGTTGGTCATGGAGGTCGATACGACGTCGATTTGAGGGGCTGATATGAAAGTTTTTCTGACGTCGGTCTTTCGACCGACGTCGTTTCGACGGCTCATAGACGACATCAATCCACGTCGTTTCAACGTTGTATAGAGGACATTATTTCAACCTACATGAAATTTACTTTTAAGCCAAGACACTAAATACCCACATATTTAAGAAAAAAAAAGTGCTACATTTCAGTTACCTTGTAGTATATGCCCCAATTTACGGTTTTCAGTATAGCTACCCACCAAACCTGTAACAAGCAATTCTTGTGCTGCATGAAGATAATTTCCGTAGGCATGTTTTCATGTCGGCAAATGGTCGAAATAAAGTCACGTTGTGACCCGGCGTATTTTAGACTTGTTGAATGCAAAAATAAGTTTTCCTTGAAATCACCATTTCTCTAAGATTATGTTTTCATGTAGAAATGAAGTCACGTTGTGACTCGACGTCTTCTGGACTTGTTCGCTTCGACGCAGGTCGAGGAAATGTTTGCTGGGATATAGCTTATCTTATCTGTTTTATAAAACATGTAGCATAACATGGTCATTCTGTACATTGTAATTCTCATGACAAGGCGAGGGTCATATCCTTCGAAAACACAGCAGTGATAACAAATAAAGACAAATAAAGTAACAAAGGCATAAAGTAACATGACGCAAAAGTTAAAAAACAACATAAAACAAAAAATAAACAGGAATGTCTATCCACCATGGAGACTAATTGCCTTTTAAATAGTGTTGTTGTGTCTCCTCGCTGACTGTCTCAACCCGGAGGCCAGGGAGAAACAGAACCTGTACCGAACCGAGGGAACAGAACCTGCTCTGGCATTCATTAGACGGACCGAACGTCACATCTTCACTCTCGGTCTTTCAGTTGCAGTGGCAAATTAGTGGATCCCCCGATGTTTTCACCTGGGCTGGTTTACTGCGGCAAACGGCCGGTGTCGTTTCTGCTCAAGTGGAGTAATTCAGGAGTCAGGGTTGGGGGGTGTGGGTGTGGGTGTGGGTGGGGGGGGGGGGGCAACCGGTAAATGAGGACAGCACATTTAGAAGAAGCGGAGAAGTTCAGCCGGGCCTAGCCGAGGCCACGGCCCGCTGCTTATTAACCGGAGCCCACAAACAAGAAGACGGAGACAGCCGAGGGTTTGTGAGAAAGCTATATGCTAAAGGGATCATTAAAAAGTCACATTTTACTCTCTTCCCACGTACTGTTGTCCCTCTTAACATTTACTTCAAACACGTTGCTTATTATGGCATTTTCCAGCAATTGCGTTTTAACGTGGAAACGGAGATGAGCACGGAGGGTCTGAATTGTTTGTGTGTGTGTGTGTGTGTGTGTGTGTGCGTGTGTGCGTGTGTGCGTGTGTGCGTGTGTGTGTGTGTGTGTGTGTGTGTGTGCGCAGGACTGGTACGACGAGGGAACGCCGGCCGTCTTCTGGATGTCTGGGTTCTTCTTCACCCAGGCGTTCCTAACCGGCGGTCAGCAGAACTACGCCAGGAAGCACGCCATCCCCATCGACCTGCTGGGCTTCGACTACCAGGTGCTGGACGACAAGGAGTACACACAGGCCCCGGAAGACGGTAGGCGCACACACACGCACACACACACACACACTTCTGCCAACATGCTTCAGCAGTAGTTTGTGTACACTGGGGGCATCAAGCTCTTGGCGTTCATCAACCTTTATTTTTCCATGTAGGTTAGTTAAGAACAAATCTTTATTTCCAATAAGGACCTGTCAAGAGGCAGCAGATCTCCTCTAGGAACGGGGCAGGGATAATAAAAAAAACGGACAGGTCAGACTGGTTTACTGGTTTAAACGTGAACCAGTTGAACCCGATTAGGATAAAGGATACAGCTTTGGGTGTGTCCGCTGAGGGCCTCAAGCTCTCCATTCTTTCCACTGATGGTTTAAACGAGAACCAGATTAGGACATGAACCGGTTAGGATAGATGATAAGGTAAGTAAGGTGAGTATTGACACGTCGACCGATGTGTGAAACTTTGTTGTCTTGCTGGGGCTCGTATGCCCGTATGCTCAAAACGAGTGACAGCAGCAGGCAGAGAGCAGGAAGACAGGCAGGGGCGGAGCAGAATGGTTTAGTCCTCTGGGTTCACCAGTGGTGTATAAAATACTCGTCATACTTGAGTAAAAGTACAGATATCTGAGTTGAAATTGACTCTGGTAAAAGTGAATCTCAATCAGTTAATCAAATCAACTTGAGTAAAAGTCATAAAGTAGCTCAAATAAAATGCACATATCAAAAAAGTATTGATCTGGGTTAAAATGTACGTAAGTATCAAAAGTAAAAGTAAAGAAGTTCATATATAGGTAAACATGTTTGTCTTCGGTAGTCCTCCACTAGAGGAGGATGCGTTCATACTGCTGCTTTACAGACGTGCGGTTAAATATTATTTGGGCCACGTGGGCTTGATGTGCCTCAACTTGACAGTGAGATGGGCAGTTATGCGCAACACGCTAAAAAGTACGGAAGCCTGTAAGGATAATCGGTAAGTGCTAACAATTATTTTCTGTTTTTTATTTTGTAGCGAGGAACGACGAGCCCACTGTTAGGTAAAAGTGAAAGTTGACAAAAAGTCAAGTCAATTACAGACACTCGAAAATAAGCGACTCAGGTACTTGTGTACTTACTTAAGTATTTATACTTTGGTACTTTACACCACTGGGGTTCATTATGTCTATAAACCAGGGGGCTATCAATGGGAAAGTGAGAAGCACTTCTCTCTGAGGGCTGCAGCAGCAGAGAGAAACTTGGTGCAGATGGGAGGCATCAGCGCCAGAGAACACAGGTAAACAAACACAGCAGGGCGTCGCGGGGGCGTAGGTGGCGGAGGAGAGAGACGAGCTAAGATGCCGAGACACGCCGACATCAAGGAGCGGAGGAAAAATAAGCTGTCTCTTAACGGGAAGTGACAACATAACAATTAAGAATAATACGTGTTGAGCGCCACACCGCAGTCACACATTATCGGCTGACGGAGTGATTGGGAGGAGGAGGAAAGAGAGAGAGAAAGGAAGGAGAGGCGGAAAACCTCCACCGCTGAGCGCATGGCCCCTGGCGTCTCAATCAGAGCTTCACATTAAAAGCCCCCCCCCCCCCACCCCCCAGTCAGCCATCGCTGCGGGATCCTCCTCATCACAGAGACAGAGACTGCCTCGCCAGGATTACCGCGTCTTCTTGATGGCATTTATTTTTCGATGTATTCAAAGGAATGTCGTCCTCCCTGACTAATGCTCCTATCCTCAGTAGCAGCCCACCTTTTTTTTATTTAGTTTATCTATTCTGTTGGCTAAATCAATCAAACCCCAGGTTTCCTTTGGGTAAACCACAGACTGGCAGCTCGGATGGGTTAGGTTGGAGGGAGCTTTCGAGGGATTTGGTCCACTGTTATACAATGCGTGCAGGCTTTTGTTTTTCTTTAACCATTGAGATTTAGACTCTCTTCTTCAAGACGAGACCTGGTCAAGACAGGCAGCAGCACGAATAAAAAAAAAACACATAATCACAGACAGAAAACACAAAGGAAACACAATTAAAAAGAACTAAAAAAAACCAAAAAAGCATCGGGGAACTCATATTTTTCTAGGGGTTATTTTCGTCGCCAGGTAAATTAAAAACATCGACGTCTTAAGGACTCTGCCGCCTCTAATCCTTACATTTTGGGTTTTAAAGCCTTTCGGCGAGATAAATTCATTACGTTTCAAGTCACTCAGCGACGTATTACACGCCGAGGGTGCAGAAAACCACAAAGCCCCCTTTTCCAATTCCCGTACGGGCATTCGGGAGCAAAAGCATTAAAAACACACGTACACAAGTATTTCCCGGCGTGTTTCTTTGTGATAAGGACGTATAAGTAGCTATGGGAGCGGACCAAAAATGCCAGAGCCTATGGATGGCCAGAGTCGGCCATCTTACCCGGGAGTAGAACTCACAATGGCGAGTCAGAGCTTTACTGTCGGTCATAAACCTCAACCTCAAATAAACCTCATGGCTTTAACAGGAGCCAGTGAGCTGTGTTTAAATACGTTGTTCAGGTGTCATCTTATAGTACAGTCGGGGGATTGGATGGAAACTGGAAAAGCAAAAATGCAAAGGTTTGAGTCCTTAACTGTGTGTTGATTTTTATTGTATTTTTTTAGGTGTGTATATTCGAGGGCTCTTTCTGGACGGCGCGCGTTGGGACAGAAAAACCAAACTCCTCGCAGAGTCTTACCCCAAAGTGCTACACGACGTGATGCCTGTGGTACGACACGCACGCACACACACACACGCGCACACATGCACACGCACACATGCACACACACACACACACACTCACACTCTCTCTCTCACACACACGCACGCACGCACGCACTCAGACTCTCTCTCACACACACACACACACACACACACACACACACTCACACTCACACTCACACACACACACGCACACACTCACACTCTCTCACACACACACACACACACACACACGCACACACTCACACACATGCACACTCCCTCTCACACACACACACAAGGATAGCCGAGTGACTTGATTTATTGCGGTACTAGCAGACTATTATTTTTCAGTGTTGTTGTTTGTTGTTGTTTACATTAACTCCCCTGTATTTCTGGGAGTGAACCTCAGTGGGCTATATATGTCGTCCCAATGTGACCGCTGCCACCTCTCCGGCGGCACGGAGTCACCGCTCTGCGGTCTCCTCAGAAGGATCGACGTCAAAAGCAAACGGACGCGTTACATAAGCGGGTTGTAGGCGGTGCGTTCAAAGCGTTTGGGCGAGTTCTGGGTATTCGGGGCGGGGGGGGAGAGAGATGAAGAAAGCGGCGCGGCGGGGGGGGTAACATCTCCACCGAGACGCGCCTCTCACGTTGCGCGGCAGAACAATAGCGCGGCTCACAGAGGGAGGGAAGAAACGCGTAGCGAGGGAGGGTGGCGGCGGGCGGCGGCGGCGGAGGAGGAGAACTTCCCCGTCTCCTTGTTCTCCTGAGCAGACACAAAGCAGCACTTTCAGCACTTCTTACAACCCCCCCACCCCCCCCCTCCTCCTCCCCCATGTCTCCTTCTCATCCTCCCCTCTCCCCGTCTGAGGGGCTTTCTTAATTAACACAACTGGATGATGATGATGATGATGATGATGATGACGATGACGATGATGATGATGATGATGATGGTGATGCGGCGTATGAAAAGGCGGTCGAAGCAGGAGATTAAAATAGACCGCCGGTGGCTGATTTGGCAGAAAACTCTGACAAACTAGGGCCCACTGCTTTGGGAGTTTAATGTTGTGTTGTTGTGTGTCGCTACGCTGTACTCACAACACACATCCACAGTGTGTCTGTTGTGTTACCGCGCTCTGCTCACTCCCACAACACATCCACAGTGTGTGTGTGTGGTGTTACCGCTCTCTGCGCACTCCCACAACACACATCCACAGTGTGTGTTGTGTTACTGCTCACTCCCACAACACACATCCACAGTGTGTTTGTTGTGTTACCGCTCTCTGCTCACTCCCACAACACACATCCACAGTGTGTGTGTGTTGTGTTACCGCTCTCTGCTCACTCCCACAACACACATCCACTGTGTGTGTGTGTGTTACTGCTCACTCCCACAACACATCCACAGCGTGTTTGTTGTGTTACTGCTCTCTGCTCACTCCCACAACACACATCCACAGTGTGTGTGTGTGTTGTGTTACCGCTCTCTGCTCCCACAACACACATCCATAGTGTGCTTGTTGTGTTACTGCTCACTCCCACAACACATCCACAGTGTGTTTGTTGTGTTACTGCTCACTCCCACAACACACATCCACAGTGTGTGTGTGTTGTGTTACCGCTCTCTGCTCACTCCCACAACACACATCCACAGTGTGTGTGTTTGTTGTGTTACCGCTCTCTGAATGTATTGCGAGGAAGCGAGCAGAGCTTATGAAGACATCTTGTTTTAAATATTCAGCCATTTCAGGCCAACATATTAGAATTGTCTTCATGACAAGAGCGGAACGCAATTAAAAAAGATGTTTTATTTATTCTGTTTCCTTCGGTGGGGAGAAAGCAACCGAGGCCGCCGTGGAGAGCTTTGAAATGCAAATCTTTATCGACACACCCGTTCCCGTCTAACTCTTTCTCCAGACTGTTTCTCTGGCTGCTATTCAATAAACGACTAAATGTTTTTAGTGGCCTGGTTTATTCCTCTTCCATAACCCGTGCCCCTGAACAACCAACAGGGAGTTATCCTCAGTAATGCCTTTACATCACGTTTAGAGTCGCGGGCTCTTTCATCCTTCGAGTCGCGGGAGTCCAAGCGCTTTAAAAAGAAACCTCAAAATATGGAGTAAGCCCCACATGAACGCCCAAAGTCCTTTCAACGGGGAGAACGGCCAGAAGCTAACTAACCGGCGCTTCCCAACCTCTTTGGACCCCTTTCTCAAGTAAATGAAAAATCCCTGCGATTCATCACACACACTTTTAACCGCGTCGCCGCGCGCTCTCGTATGTCTCGACGTCCCAGTGAACTTGAATGACACCCGCCACATACGTGTAGTTTGTTCGTGGCTATGAATTATTCTGTGTGTGTGTGTGTGTTGGTCATCACCACCCTAACGCCCGTCTGTCCTCCCCGTGTGTCAGATGTGGCTGAAGCCCATCAAGCGGCAGGACATCCCCCAGAGGATGTGCTACCTGGCGCCCGTCTACAAGACCAGCGAGCGGCGCGGCACGCTGTCCACCACGGGCCACTCCACCAACTACGTCGTCGCCATGACGCTGAACTCGGACACGCCCGCCGAGCACTGGGTGCGGCGCGGCGTGGCGCTGCTCTGCCAGCTAAGTGCCTAAGTGCGTCCGTCCTCCTTAGTCTTCCCCACACGTCGCACGTGTCATGAGGAGCGGCGGCGTTCAGAAAGCCTTCTTGTTCCTGTGTGATGTGTTGCGAAGGACTAACAGGGATGGTGCAATTTAACATTTTCTACCTGGATGACTTAATAGGACTTTAAAAGCATTGGTTGTTTTAAGGGCTTTCTTATTTTAATTGTTTTGATCCTCAAATGTCAAGGGCCCATTTTATAAGTCTATTAATATTTGAAAAACCAAACTATTTCTGGTGATCCATTTACTGCTGTTAACATATGTTATGTTGGTAGGAAACAGATTGGCCATAAATAAATATGTATTAGAGCTGTTTTTCCATAAATAATATGAAATATGTATAATGCTCAATGGAAGTATTTTTTAAATATGAGCCATGTCAACATTTATTATTATTATTATTATTAGTAAAGCTTATTATTCGGTCAACCATCAGTGATTCCACAGCAAGGATGTTTTTCATGTTTATTGGACTTCATGGGGATAATGTACAAGACAGATAATTGGCAATGCAATCATAGTCAGGCTCCTCAACAATATATACACTCAACAAAAATCAATGGGCCTTCATGGTTTTCCAGACAACTGCGTTGCCGCGGATTAAAGATGGAAGCATTTATTGGGGGCTTAGCGGCTCCAAAAACACTTATTCAAACAGATAAACGGCAGGACCAGCGTCAGACTTACAGGTCAGCAGGCCACATAAAAAAAATATGTCAAACAATTAAAAACACATTTGACTGACTGATAAATAATGAGCTTTAGTTAAATACACCCCTTACTTTTTTTTGGATGGAGCAATTTGGTGTTGGACAAGATTACAAATCCATAATGTCTCGCCTATCAAATTATAAGAACCACCTTTTTTTTCTTTGACGTGACTTTTAATTACTTAAAATAAAATAATAGACAGACATGTACCCTGAAGGCGAATTTAATAATGGATCCGCGTCCTCCGCCGGCCTCTTTCCTAGACGGCCGCGTGACAACATAGGAGCCGCCGCAGGCCCCACAGAAGAGCCGGCGGCGGCGGCGGCGGCGTCACGCGGCGGCGGCGCTTCAGGATAACAGAATGAAGTAACAACCGTTGGGCTCGCCTGACGAAGGCTTTACCGCCACGCGTCTTGGTCATGATCACGACTCGCCATGATTCACTCAGGTGGGTCCAATACATTACTTTAATGTGACCGACCGGGACTCTTCATACAATGGATGTCACATGGTGACAGGATAAACTAAGTCACAAGTGTGTGCTCCTGCTAGCAACGCTAACGCCAGGGGCTAGCGCACGCCAGCGCAAGCTGGCCTAGAATGCCGTCGGGGGCTACAGCGAGCTAGCCTAGCGTGCTATCGTGCTATGGCCAGCTAGCCTAGCGTGCTATCATGCTGAAAGCGAGCTTGCGCGGCGCGCTAGCCTGGAAGCGGCACGGCCAATGGAATGTCAAATGGAATCTGTGGTTGTCATGAGCACCGGCCACTCTTAGACAAACTGCCGTGGCTACAAGATCAAACAGTTGAACCAAAAATGGCACAGAGGTAAAACGCCACTTGGAAAAAACAAACACCAAAAATCACCATAATTCAGAATGCTTCCTATCACTAAAAGGAATGTTACATCACAAGTGCAAACAACGCCGACCGCTGCGGACGACCGAGGGGGGGGGTACCGTACCGTACCGTACCGTATGCGCGCGCCACGGAAACCCGCGAGGAGCCACCGCACGCGCGTACCGCCTGCATGTGCCGCGTGAACGCATTACGTTGTAATGTACCGCGTGTCCGTCCACGCACGGTCGTCTTGAGATTGTCGAATCAAAAAGTGAGAAACGTTCTGAGGTAAACGACAAAAACACACAAAGTCGAACAGCGATTGGGTCGTTGCGTTTGGATTCGTTCGCATGAGTCATTCTGTCGCGGCGCTGTCGTCGTTTCATCGCGAGGTGAAATCTGTCGCTTGGATCACGCGTGAAGAAAAGGTCTGCAGCAGAGATTTTGGCACAGTACCGTCTGATGCTCACTAGCCTAGTAAACTAAACACTGTTGACGCCGTCCGCGGCGTCGCTATTGCTAAATTCACATTTTGACATCGATGGTCTCACTAGAACAGAACTATTTTTTGTTTTTTTTCAAAGGCATTGGCAGCTTTGTTGTTCAATACTAAACCGTACGCAGTAACTTAAAAAAACAGGTCAAATCAGACATTCAAACAAATACTACACATAAATAAAGACAACTAGACAACTTAATGAGCCAATGAGAGTCTGTCATTTCAAGCCCTGGAGTGCTTGGCGTGTTGCATGTCGGTGCGTCCGCAGGCCGCATGGCTTCCTTCATTTTGATTGGCCGCGGACGTCACAGTGGCGATGTGAGGTTGCGGTGTGACGCGAGGCGGCGGCGGCGAGGGCCTGACAACGAGATGAGACACACCGGCTGCACAGCATGGCGACACCGCCATGACAACACGGCGCCACAGATGTGTGTGGCATGGACGATGATGATGATGATGACGATGATGATGACAGCTGCCCCCTCCCAGTGCGCGTGCGGGGGGGGGGGGGGGGGGGCTGTGTGTGTGTGTCCTGTTTGGAGCCCCTTCAGCGTCAGGTTGGAATGTACAGTGATGAAGATGGAGGAAGGTCATGCCAACGTCTAACTGATGACGATGATGATGATGAGGAAGACGCATAAGCCACTGCTGTGAGCTCCACCATGCATGCAAGACAGGACCGCCATATAGCAAACACAGTATGCTGAGGAAGCACATCATCATCAACACACACACTCCTCCACCCCCCCCCCCCTCCCCCCCACCCCCCACAGCTACAGGAAGCCGAAGTCGAAGACGAATTGGTTCTCGAAGATGGCGATGAGCAGCATAATGACGAAGCCGGTCATCAGTCCGAGGTTTTGGAGCAGGAAGTGGCCGAGCTGGCAGCGCTTGTGGTCCTCGCTGTCGCCGTGAAGCATCTCCGGCAGCTGTGGCAGAAGCAACACACACACACACACACACACACACAGGGTTACCATAGCGTCGCCGAGTCTCAAGAAGAGTCTGCGCTCGCTTCAGATTGTACTTAAAAAGGTGCAGTGCGTTAGGATTTGGTGGCGTCTAGCGGCGAAGGTTGCAGATTGAAACCGACTGAAGACCCCGCCTCCCCTCAGCCCTCCCTTTAGGAACGTGGCGGTGCAACATGGCGGCCTCCGTGGAAGAGGACCCGCTCCCCATGTAGATATGATGGATATAAGGCTCATTCTAAGGCAACAGAAACACGATTCTTATTTCCATGGGATTATACACCAATTAAAACATACTTATGAATATTATATTGCGTTACCGCTAGATGCCACTGAACTCTACACACTGCATCTTTAAACCCGTTTTTTGTGACTTTTGTCCAACATGTTTCCTCTCCCTTCTCTCCATTGCAGTACAGAGCAAAGTGAGTCCCTGACTGAGCATTGGGGCTGTGAGTAGTTAGCTCAGTGGGACAGTGACGTGGTTTTAGGTTCCAACATGAGAGATGAGATGAGATCTTTTATATTTCTCTATTTATTAAATGCAACCTTTCACAATTACTTAATTGCAGTGGCGAAAATGGCGATTAATCTTCAATTAATTGTGCAGCCCTTTAGTTTTTCTGGACTGCTTGTCAGATAAATCCAAACACATTTAAGACATCACTTGGACTCTGGTAACTTGTGATGGCATTTGGTATTATTTAGGACATTTTCTACATTAAATGATTAATCAATTAATCAAAAACATTTTCGTTTTGGCTGAATCGACTGTTAAAATAATGGTTAGTTGCAGCCCCAGTGTGAAGACCCCTGCAGAACGTACCATGTCCACCAACCCCAGTGTGAAGACCCCTTACAGAACGTACCATGTCCACCTGCCCCAGTGTGAAGACCCCTTACAGAACGTACCATGTCCACCTGCCCCAGTGTGAAGACCCCTTACAGAACGTACCATGTCCACCTGCCCCAGTGTGAAGACCCCTTACAGAACGTACCATGTCCACCTGCCCCAGTGTGAAGACCCCTTACAGAACGTACCATGTCCACCTTCCCCAGTGTGAAGACCCCTACAGAACGTACCATGTCCACCTTCCCCAGTGTGAAGACCCCTTACAGAACGTACCATGTCCACCTTCCCCAGTGTGAAGACCCCTTACAGAACGTACCATGTCCACCCGCCCCAGTGTGAAGACCCCTTACAGAACGTACCATGTCCACCCGCCCCAGTGTGAAGACCCCTTACAGAACGTACCATGTCCACCTGCCCCAGTGGGAAGACCCCTTACAGAACGTACCATGTCCACCTGCCCCAGTGTGAAGACCCCTTACAGAACGTACCATGTCCACCTGCCCCAGTGTGAAGACCCCTTACAGAACGTACCATGTCCACCTTCCCCAGTGTGAAGACCCCTTACAGAACGTACCATGTCCACCAGCGCCACGTACAGGAACATGCCGGCGGTGACGGCGAAGATCCAGCTGGTGATGTTCTCGGTGTACTGGCCCACCTGCCGTGCCGATCACCATGCCGACGTACGCCATGAGCGCCGACAGCAGGTTGTACACGATGGCCTGCTTCACCGACATCCCCGCCTTCAGCAGCACCGCAAAGTCCCCTGCAAAAGCCGAGACGTTGACACACGGAGATGTGGAGAGCTGAACCAGAGACGTCCCATCTGTTTACAGACTAACAAGCGATGCCTTGATGGCGTCGTTAGCGCATAGACGCGAATAGAACGCGTGTTTTTTTTTGTCACGCTTTTAAGAACAGTGCCTGATCAGCACAAAGAGCATCCTCATAAAACACGCCGGAAAAAAAACGCAGGGAAATAAAATGCGACGACGGTGGGAGTGGACGTACTTCACTGTGATCTTCTGTAATCGACCGTCGGCTAGACCAGCGGTTCTCACACTATTTTAACTACTGTAACCCCCCTGAAGTTATCTTTTTCGGCGAAGTGGTTTCGTCTTTTAAAAAAAGAAACGTGGGTGGCTTACCGACGTCGACCCTGCTGGCTTCATGCTCCAGTTAAATCATTTTTTTTTGGGGGGGGGGGGGGGGGGGTCGAAGCTTGTGCATCCCATTACTGACAACATGTTGGGTCTTTCTGTTTTAGCTTTCTCTTTTGCATATTCTCCTTCTTCCTCCTTGTTTTTAGACAAAAGTACCCCCTTGAAACCCTTTAAAGTACCCTCACCAGAGTAAGTGTACCCCCATTAGAGGAACGCTGGTCTAGAGGCCTGGAAATTACTGCGCTGAAATTAT
The DNA here is from genome assembly GCA_030340625.1 of Merluccius polli. Classification (NCBI taxonomy): domain Eukaryota; kingdom Metazoa; phylum Chordata; class Actinopteri; order Gadiformes; family Merlucciidae; genus Merluccius; species Merluccius polli. The sequence continues at coordinate 85,679 of JAOPHQ010001721.1, read as the reverse complement.
TACGGTCCTGGAAATATACCTCACGACTTATACCGATACAGTCTGTGTTGTACAAGTCCTCTACCGGGCTGAACGTCGAGCCTTATATACGGCTAGGACTTTCCAGGCGGTCTGCTGTCTCTTGAATCATCGCCGCGGCCCAGATGGGACCCAGATCTGGACAGGACCGCCCGGGACGGCCATGAAGAGTGACGACCGCGGCCTTCATTCCCCTCATGGTGTCACCAGCAGCCTCTTTCTCCACGCTAATCATCTCAATTCATATATTACTCCTGTGGCACCACTGGTAAGACGTCACTCAAACCCATAGAACCGAGGGGTGGGGGGGGGGGGGGTTGTTGTGATTGCTAAGTAGACTGTAGGAGAAGAACAGGGGTGACTTGCTTAAAGCCTTCCACCACTTATTGTTTTTTTTTGGTTCCTCCCATCTGTCACTTTAACTTCCTGTGGCGTTTCCCCGCGCTCGCGCTTTCCAGTCAGCCGCTGAGAGGTGCCAGCGTAAACAACAAAAAAACAAAAAACGCCGGCATCGCCGACTGCAATTAACACACCCATCACTGACAATTAGCTTCACCGCAGGGGGTTAAAGAGGCCTCCTAATCTCCATTATCAACCGGGGCGCCCAGCTGCACAAGACGTTTAGGATGCGCTGAGCGGTACGGCGCCAAACCGCTGGGATTGGCTGAACCCTGGAGAACCCAACAGGGCTGGGGGTGTGTGGAGGGGGGGGGGGGGGCTTGACGTCGGGATGAAAGCACACGGGAAAAAAGCCGGTTCATCAACTCGCCGGTCTTACGATTGCGGGAGACCGTCTGGGAAATTTTCATGCTGAACCCAAAACGGGAACGTTATTTTCTACAGGGAATAAAGCCCACACAACAAAGCTGATACAAAAGAGCGTGGGGGGGGGGGGGGGGGGGGGGGGGGGTTCAGTTCGACAAAAGATTGAGACGGCAGCCCGGCTCCTGGCAGCGCTTCCCGGGAACCACCACCACAAGTAGAAGACTGTGTGTGTTTATTCAGTGAAGGACAGCAGCGCGTTTTTCTGTTATTCCCTACAGTAGCAGCGGGGAAGCCGCTAGTCGACACGCGAGGGAGCAGCAGACGCCGAAACGCACAGACGCCTATTGGTTGGTGATGTACGCCGTCTGGCCTGGTTTACGAGACCGGTTTATTCGGCAAACACACACAAGCAGGCCTGAAGAGAGCTGCTTCCATTGTGGATGCCATCATAACACTTGTTTGTCCACATAACCACACACACACACACACACACACACACACACACACACACACACACACACACACACACACACACACACACACACACACACACACACACACACACACACACACACACACACACACCTCAAATGAATACACCACCCTGAAACAGTAATGCCTTCGTTTAGACAGGCACATAGTGTATGCACTACTGCTGTGTTTTATGCGTGTGTTTTGGTCTTTTCTTGTTATATTGCTGTTGTAAAGCACTGAGCAGTGACCTGAGCTGTCAATGGTCAACCCGCAGAAAAACACAATTGTTACACTAAGATTTAAGCTCAGCCAACAACAAAATACTAACTTCTGATTGGCTGGGAGTCCTGGTGAGTCGCAGCTCTGTCACTGAGCTATAACTTTCTGTTACGTCAATATTTAATTTGCCGTTTTGTCGTTCCAGGCTGAAAACCTTTGGGGAGCATCTATTTTCCCAGCCTGCAACCGTCCCGATCTCGCAAGTTTCTGTTTCTCTCTGGAGATCGGTTTGGCCGGGCTTCAAGTCGCGCCTGTTGCTGAAACAGCAGTATTTCAGATCAATGTCCGCCAGGCAACTAAACGGCACATACTGACGTCAACGGATCGAAAAAAACTACAGAAAACTATAACAGAAACTATAACTATAATAAGGTTTTGAAAAGCCACAGGGTCAGTGAATTAACTCGATACCTCAATAATATCCAATCAAAACTCTTAAGTGAGAGGAGGCTTAGGACAGACTTGTATTTACAGACTTGTTCTAGCAGCGGTCCATCGGTGTTGTTGAAGGACTTACCCAGTTCGTGGGGCAACTCATGGCAGAACACCGCCACCGACGTGCTGATCCCGCCGGTGATGTTGGCACTGAACGCCGCGCCTGGAGAAAGCAGAGCACCCACACGTCAAACTGCGGGTTAGTGTGGTTAGAAACGCTGCTGCGCGAAGATTAATGTTTTTTTGTTTTATTTTTATTGAAATGTCAGGAATCGTCATTACGAAATCATTTAAAATTGTTTCTCCCTGCTGGGAAGAAGAGGTTTTGCCAGGATTACTTGAACGTCTGTGAAAGAAAACGAACGTAATCTTGTTTGACTGTACCATTAGAGCTAATCGTGTTTCGGCTTTATGTACCAGGGCTGCAACTAACGATTATTTTCATAATCAATTAATCTAACGATTATTTTTTTTCGATTAGTCATTGAGTCAAAAAAATGTCAGAAATAATAGTAAATGCCATCACAGGTTACCAGAGACCTGAGTGATGTCTTAAAGTTGCTTTATCTGACAAGCAGCCAAGAAAAACTAAAGTATTCATGTTATAATAATAATGATCCATTAACCAAACATTTGAATTTCTGAAGCATCAAGCAGCAAATGTTTAGTATTTGTACTGACAAATGACCTAAACGATTAAAGAGATTATAAAAATGTAATTCTATTCATTTTCTGTCGATCGACTAATTGATTGATCGAATAATCGTTGCAGCCCTAATATGTATTGTATAAATGTTTACATTTATGTATGAAGACATTCATCGAGGCACGAACAACACATTTTCTTCACACAATTTCACTGATATCCCAACAACCTCCAACTCCAGCACCGTGTGTATGGGGGGGGGGGGTATAAAACAGAGAAAAGCTGTGTTGACAAAGTAACTGAATGGACCAGATACCTGAAGTTTTACCAGTTAGGAGGGGAATGCTCGAACCGAAAAACACATAAATAATTACATGCATTTAGACTCGCTAGACTTTGACTACAATATGCTCTCTAAATGACATTAATTAAAAATGCGTTTTGGGCTGAGAGTGATCGGAAGGAGGGGGGACGCGTTATCCCCACGGTTACGACCCACGGCAACTGTGTGATCTTTTTTGTTAAGCTGTTACACGTCGTTGTGAATGAGCGGTGTGTATGAAATGCGCCACACACACCGTGGCGTTACACTACAAGGGCGCTTTCGCATTAAGTACGATTGCTTCGTACCGCGCCCGAGTACAACTGCCCCCCCCCCTCCACCCCCCCGCCGGCCAGCTTTCACATCAGTAATGTTCACTACCGAGTACACTTTGCATCTCTGCACACTCAAAGTTTAAAAATGAACACAAGGAAGAAGAAGAAGAAGAGCACACAACGCCACATTTATTTGTTGTCGTTTTGCAATTTTTGGCGAAGGCTTTCAACGGGATTGAGGCCAGGCTGATCTGCAGAGCATTTTACACCCGTTTCCTCTAAATGACGGTCTTATTTTAGTAACGGTGACAAAATGGCATCGATTACGATGTTAAAAGATCATAAGAGACATATTACCACGAAAAAAAATAAATATATATATATATATACATATACGTTCACTGCCCCTTTAAGCATCGCCGTTTCCACGCTCCTCACCTATGGCCAGGCCGTCGCTGAAGTTGTGCATGCCGTCTCCCATGATGACCATCCAGGCGATGCTGGCGATGCCGGCGTCCTTCATCTCCTGGTCCGTGTGGCAGTTCCCGCCGTGCGAGTGGCCGTGGCCGTGCGAGTGGCCGTGCTTCTTGCCCTTGTTGCCGTTCTCCTTGGCGGGGGTGGCGGGCGGGCGCTCTGCGGGCGCCAGCGGGGACTTGGCCGTGGGCGACTCGGGGCTCTGCAGCTCCGTCAGCTGGTTGTCGTTGTGGCCGTTGTCGCAGGAGACGGCGGCGGCGCTGCCGTCGGCGCCTGGGGAGGAGAGGAGCGCCGCTTTACAACACGCCTGCTCACAGTGAACAGCTAGCCGCTTGACGACACGCAGGGAAAAGGGCTAGAATGTGACACGCCATGAATTCGTGTTATGAAATCAGATTGTAGATTTTAATTTTAATTGGAGAACTCATCAATATATGGCAGTTTAACAATGATAGACTAAAATACACAAAAAAAAAAAAAAAAAAATATATATATATATATATATATATATATATATTAGAGATGGGCATAGATTAATTTCTTTAATCTAGATTAATCTAATTGTAATATTGAAATTAATCTAGGTTAATCTAGATTAAAGTGGCTCATTTGAATGCTCTCGAAGGCGTGCATAATATGTGTGTGCTACATAAATAATAACTTACAATACCTAAATAATGACTGCGCGATTGGTGAGTGGGGGGGGTTGCTACCGGAGGGGTTCAGTTGCGCGATTGTTGACGGTGGGGGGGGGGGGACAATAGATTAACGGCGATAATTTTTTTAACGACGATTAGAGTCTCGCGTTATCGCAGCGCGGTAACGCCGTTATCGGCCCATCACTAATATATATATATATATATATATATATATATATATATATATATATATATATATATATATTTCCACTCTTATATTGTCATGATTCATCCTAATATAGCGACATACAGTTTGGTGTTATGATGGAGTACAAGCGGATGATGCGAGTGCGACGCCGTACGGGCGTGGCGCTGCGCAACGCTAGCGCCGGGTTAGCCTCTGACCTCTGTCCAGCTGCTTGAGGCTGAGCCACTCCGCGTCCGAGCGCCGGTTCAGCTTGTAGTCGGACAGTTTCCTGCCGATCTTGGCCTCTTCTCCCCGGCTCTTCCTCGCGCAGAAGGTCCCCTGTGCGGAGAGACAGACGGCGTCAACCACCCTGTCGTATATTAGCGCTGGATTCAAACAGATTCAAACTGCCTGCTAGCCAAGCCGGCATTATGTAAAAAAGTAGAACCACTTCTAGGGCCGGGGCGGTAATTCAATATTATCGTTTACGGTCTTCGATGCATCATGCGGTCCTCGGTTTAGCGCGTGTTAGCCCCGCCTCACCCCTCGGTCTTTGTAGTGCTTGACCATGCCGATGCAGTGTTCGATGATGAACAGCAGGTAGATGCCCGCCAGCGCCGTCAGGCCCTTCCACACGCCGTCGAAGGCCGTCAGCCAGTCCTCCGGGGCCTCAGCGTCTGACTGCAACTCGTGGCTGTGCTGCCCCTGAGCCTGGAGGGGGGAGAGAGGGAGGGAGGGAGAGTGAGAGAGAGAGCGCAATAGAGTGATAGAGCAATGGATAAATAGAGCGATCAGAGGAATAAAGCGATGGATAAACAGAGCGATAGAGGATGAGCCATAGCGAAAATAAATACAAAGAGGAATAAACAGACAGATGGGGAGAGAGACAGAGACAGAGAGAGAGAGAAATATAAATGGTTATTAGGTCATCAGGACGACCAGAGGGGATGTCATTCTGGATGTGGGGGGGGGTGGGGGGGGTTGGCAACTTGCTGAGCCTCTCACGCCGGCCGGGCGGCGAGGAGTCAGAGATGAGGTTAAACAACATGGGCAGGCTGGCTGGAGGAGCTCATCGCCGAGGATGATTGTGGGTTATGGTGAGAGGGTAACAAGACCACAGATTGGCAGGAGGAGTGGGAGAGAGAGATCTCAGCCCAGACGAGAGCTGTGGGGTCACAAGAGGTGCGAGGAGAACCGCCGCCAACCCCCCCCCCCCCCCCCCCCCCCCCATCACCCATCACCAAGGTGAGATTATGTCACCGTTCCTAATGGGGAATGTCGCACCGCCGGTCGGTATTGTAATCACGGTAGTCGGTAGTGATAGCAAACACAGCTTTTTTTTTTACGAAACAAAATTGGATGTCGTCTGAATGAATGGTGGGACTATTTGTTCCTGGTGGAAAAACCTCCAAAAAAGGAGCATTAGTCCATTACTCAAATAGTCGACCCACAGAACATTCATCGAATCAAATTGTATTGATTGATTAATCGTTTAGGTCATTTATCAAGTACGAAAACCAAACATTAGCAGCTTGACGCTTCAGAAATTCAAATGTTTGCTTCATGGATCATTATAACATGAATACTTTAGTTTTTCTTAAGAAAGCAAACACATTTAGGACGTCACTTTGGACTCTTGTGGTAACTTGTGGTGGCATTTGCTATTATTATTATTATGTATGACATTTTCGTGACTCAATGATGAATCAACTCATCTGAAAAATGACTGTTGGACTAATCGACTCGGGAGTTGCTGCCTTGAATGACGCAAATCGGCGCTGTACTCACGTGCGGCAGCAGGTGGAGCAGGGCGTCGCCGCTGAGCGTGCCCACGGCCAGCGCCACCAGGAAGGTAAGCAGGAACTTGAAGCAGGACTGGTTGAGGATGGGCACCAGCACCACGCCCAGCAGGGACAGCAGGCTGATGACGGTGATGGACACAAAGCCCCACATCCACACCCACGCTGGGGGCGAGAGACACACGGACACAGCAGGAGAGAGAGAGAGAGAGATACTGTTTACCAAAGTCAAGAATTAAACGATAAGCCACGAGAGGCCCTGGTTGGTTTACAGTGATTTTAGAAACAACCCTAAAATGGTTACTATCACCTAGTAAGATTTCACAAAATATACACAGCAGCATAAAATGTGATCATTTATTGAAAAAAAAAATCATCAATCTCTTCCGCCGAGAAATATAGTTCCTTAAGACAGCAAAACGGTCGCCAAGCAACCCAGGCTAGCATGCAGGCTTTAGCATAGGGGCACATTAATACTAAACATGAACCGTTATGCGGTCCCAGGTGTGTGTTCATAGAGTAATGTACAACGGCTTTGAGCCAATCAGAATCAAGGACCGTTACTATCCGCTTTGCAAACATACATTTACTGTAGTTATAGTTACATTTTACAGATGCTTTTACCCAAAGCTGCCTCCAGCTAGACTGCTGACATTGGTGGGTCAAACCCAGAACCGCACGAAATGCGCCATCCCGCCCTTTCCGTTAGCGCTTCACCTTAGTTACCCTTTTTTTTTCTTTTACATTTATATTATTTAGCGACACCCTGTTATCCCAGTGACCTACAGTGAATATTGATGCCGCTTATGAAGGTGAGGCGGCGGGTGAGGGTGAAGCCATCTGACGTCCCTTGGTGGCTGCAGAAGGTAACCGGTTAACTACACTGGTTTTAAAGCAGCGTGCGCGCTGTGCAGCTCATATATAAACCCAGCGGCCCCGGAGCGCCAGCTATTCAACCTGCGAGTCCTTGAGGCGACACGTGATCCGGACGAAGACGGGCGTGCGGAGCGACACTCGAGAAAGCGGCTCTCCCGCATCATTTGTCATTCAGGGCTGAGGACATGAGCCAAGACAATGAAATGAAAGACAAAAAATAAAACTAGAAATCATACGAGTAATTTAAATTGTCAGTGTGCTGTTTTGGAAGGACACGCGCTTTGCAGAAGGGGGGGGGGGCATAACCAAAGAAGAAGAGAAAACTTTATAGCGGCAGTTACAGAGGACAAGACGTTTAATGTAGTATGAAATTCAATGTCACATAAGAACTGGCGGCCGGCTTGCTAAACAGACACCGGGCCTTTCACTGCTGACACACAGATATGGCAGCCGCCATCAGCTGAATGGGCGAGCCAGGCAGAGAGACGGTGAGAGGGGGAGAGAGAGCGAGACGAGGGTGTGCTTGTCGTGCTCATCTTACAGGCAATTGACTTCAGCAATGCATTCTGGGAGTGCCATCGAGCCCTCCCTGCTGGAGCCGACGCCAATTTAACTGCCGTTCTGTGATCACGGTGCAGAGATTATGCTGTCCTTGCTGAAGTCCAGGGGGAAAAAAACAAGCTCTTTGTCCCAAAAGCACAAAATAATTATTTATAGAAGCCTATGTTTAGCGACTTAACATTAATAAACAGCAGCTGTGTTCTAGTGGTTGGTAAAAAATAGATTTGGACAGGAGAGTCTTTCCAAGACTCAGGATTGTAGGGCATTGGTCTGAATGGGCTTTCCCACCGAGAGCCAATGACAATCCTCCAAAAAGTTCAGAATTTGGCAATAACTCCTCGGTGAGAATTTATTTTCAGATACAAGTCGATAAGCGAACGGTTACACTGCCAGAAAAATCTCTTCACACGTTATTTAATCTGGCGCGGCGTATCAGATGGTGGGACACGCGAAATCACCCAATCAGAAACGAGAATCGTCACCATCTGTCATTCGTTTTTTTCCCCCCGCAATTCATAGTCGTTTATTCGTTATAAGTTGCGTGCGGTCTAATAAAACCTCCATCCTAGAAGAATGACCCCAGGATGACGCAGTGCTTATGAGCAAAGCACACAGTTTAGATGCGCCAGCCGGGGACCCGTAGTCGAAATTAAATTACCTCTCTCGTTGTGGACGTCGCATAACGGCCCTCGTGTTGTCATCACGCCACGGCGCTGCCCCCCCCCCCCCCCCCGCGCGCAACGTGTGTGTGTTTCGGAGAACGCCAGAGCAGCTCCTCGTTTTGGAGGAGTGCGGCGCTTGGACGCCCTCTGAGGACGCCGTCACCCGCGGTAGTCTCTCAAATCACGCCAACGCTACTCCCGCCTCCCGTCCTCTGGGTCATTACCGGCAGCGGCCACACGGGGGCGGCTGGGGTGGTCTGGGGGAAGTGTGGGACTGTGTGTGTGTGTGTGTGTGTGTGTGTGTCTGTGTGAGTGAGTGAGAGTGTGTGTCTGTGTGTCTGTCCTTTCCAATTAGGACCCACTGCAAGCGGTGGCTCAGAAAAAATGGCCAATGGTGTCGCTTAGCTTTCCTAATTGGGGGGAGGGATGGAGGGAGGGAGGGAGGGGGAGAGAAAGAAAGAGCGAGAGAGAGAGAGAGACTACCGGGAACGGTTTCATGAGCACCCCCACGGAAGTCGGCGGGGGGTAAATGATAGGTAGCTCCTCAGCTCGGGGTACCCCCATGGTTGTGTCCCGATGCATTGTGGGAGGACCTGCTGAGACTGCTGCTGCTGCCCTTTGTAATGCTTTCAAGCCATTCCTCCTGGCGGTGACTTTATGGGTGCTTAAGTAATGGATGCTGAAGTAATCTGTGTGTGTGTGTGTGTGTGTGTGTGTGTGTGTGTGTGTGTGTGTGTGTGTGTGTGTGTGTGTGTGTGTGTGTGTGTGTGTGTGTGTGTGTGTGTGTGCGTGCGTGTGCGTGTGTGTGTGTGTGGTAATTAAAGATGTGTGAACCCGTGGAGTTGGGTAGCTTTCTCTATTCTTTCCCATGAACTTTTTTCTTCCCCAGCAGCTGGTTAGAAAGGCTCATTTAGTTGATGGTGCAGAGCGCTAGCAACGAGTCCATTAAAGATGTGGAGATGTAACCCCACAAAGCGCTGGAGGTTATTACTATGAATCATACGCCTTGATGAGTCCAATTAGGGAGAGGGGGAAAACACAAATGACTTAAAAATGAACAAATAGATCCACACAGATTTACAATGGAAAACCGCCGCTTATCCACCGCCATCCGAGCGGCGGCGGACCGGGAGAAAACGCATTTGGTGAATCAAAAAAAAAAATCAAAATCGCTCATAAGAGATACAACTCACAGGGAGAGATTTGAGACGTGACCGCACCTTCTCGGGTTAACCTGTAATAAAAACGTCACCGAAAGCGTTTATCTTCGTTTGCCGCCCGTTATTTTTTTCTTTTAGTGTCTCCACTTTTGCCATTTCATTTGTTTCCGCTCCAATGTATTCAATAGTTTGTACAACTATTGAAAAAATAAGGGCGCGGTTTGTCCACAAACATCATTTTGCGTCGTCTAAACCCTAACCGATGAAAATGGCGGCAGCCGTTCGGACCGAGAACCTCTCGAGTCTCTATTCTCTACCCACTGAGCTCCGGTTCGCCACAAACAAACATAAACAAGCCGTAATCCCTTTCACGAAAGATTTGAAGTTTAGGGACAATTACACGGCTTGTTATTTTGATGAAACACCCGTTGAGCAGAAACTGACAATTACAGGTACTATAATTTGTCGGGTCGTTTTGATGTTTATAGCTTTTTCAGATATTTCATGAGCAAAACGTTATTTCAAACAGCGCGTTCCCCCGGCACCTGGGACCACAATGCGTCCCTGCGAGGGAGGATTAATGCGCCCGTTTTGAAATGCTGATGTTTTGAGGCAACTACAAACGCGTCTCCGTTGCAATTGTACCTTTAAATGTCTGTGTCAGAAGTGATACAGAGCAAGAATGCACAACAAGCGGAGAGCCGAAAGCAGGAGCCCATTATGTGTCCGTGGGACTGAATGAGGGAATGGAGGTTCAGGTGGCCGACACAAGATGGAGGACATCTTGTGAAAAGCCGGTGAAAATCACACAACGTATTTAACTATGGCCCAATTTTCTCTGCTGAAAAACTGCAATTGCTAGTTTCGAAAAGTGTTTCGAAAATGCACTGCATTGTAAATGACTATGACAACACTTTGAAAAGCGCCCTGGAAATAAGCACGCGGGCGTAGACGATGTTATTGTGTTCGCCCGCGCCGCCTGCCGAGGCCACAGGCGGCGGCGGAGAGAAACAGCCTTGGGCCCCGAAAGGTCAAACGCAGAATGGAAAAGGCGAATGGTAAAACAGCACCCTGATCACGGGACAGCCTTGCAGCTCCTGGCAATACACACTAAAGTTTTTCCCGGTAAACCACAAAGCCGGCTCCCTGACCCCAGAACTAGTGAAATAACAAGCCCTAGTCATGGGGTTGTTTGCAGGCTTACGGCTGCAGAGCCAAACACAGACCTCCCCCGTCGGTCTATAAACGTTAATGAAGTATTTAGTGTTGTAGCGAAGCAGAAGGCCTGAAACGATTAACAAACAAATGCCTATTCATTGGATGTTAACATTTCAGTCAGAAGTTTACTTTTTAGGAAAAAGAAAAAAATATGTATTTTTTTGCTTTTTTGAATATATATATTTGAATATATATATTTTCTACTGCTGAATAGAAAATCAAGAGGAGTAAACAGTCTAACTGAGGGTCGTTACATTGACGTATATGGACATTTAAAGTATGGTATCGGACTAAAACTAGTTTTCCTTTCTCACCGACGTTTCAAACCTCATATTTGATCATTTTAAGGGCATATCTCTTTATCGCAATTTGTTTATACTACAAAACTGGGCATCACGATGAGTCGATATCTTCATTTCATGACGATACAATACCATTCAAAGATATTGTCCATCCCCCCCCAATAAAACCCATAACGTTATTCGCTAGTCTTACCGGAGTAGATGGGCTCCTCCTTGGTCTGCTCCACCTCCAGGTTGTGGTAGTGGCGGATGCAGACCCGGCTGTCGATCTGGTAGAGCAGGGCGGGGCACAGGTAGGTGAACTGGACCTGGGAGATCTGGGCGTCCGGGTTCAGACCGTAGTACCTCAGGAGCTGGGTCAGGTTCAGACACTAGGAGGAGGAATATATGGGAGGGACACAGTGGGTCACTGCTGGCTCGTTTCGTTACTGAGCAGATCCTGTCATCCAATGGCGACCAGACCCATCTGCCAGCTCAGGTTTAATACACTGGACGGTGTATTTTCTCTAAAAGATGAACAAACAACTGCAGCTTTTGTTGATAAGAAAGAAGTGCTGGCCTTGCGAAAGGATTTGGTAAAAGTTTAAATTAAGTCACACGTTTCGTTGCTCTGATTGGTTGTAGGTCAATTGCGTCCAGAGGCATTTTGGTCTGCGCCCGTTGATAACGGCCCTCGGGTTCCAGACTAATACGCATTTGCAAATTGGTCTGGCGATGCCAGTAATTATCTCCAGCATCTTAGTGTGAATTGAGCTACAGGTTATTAAGAAGCTGGTAGGGGTTAGGCAGTTTGCTTAAGGATGCCTGCAGGTACACTGCGGACAGTGGGGATTAAAACCGTTTGGCTGCGACTCCAACACCCTGAGTCACTATACCGTCGCACTCATTAGAAAGTCACAGTGAATTCAATATCCTATACCATCTCCATTTGTTAAACCTGAAGCCTGGGGAATAACAATGAACAGCAATGAATAGTCTAAACTTTGTTTAGGCTACAAGATAACTTAATATCTTAATATCACAATTAACATTAACAAAAAGGTACACTTTACTTGCATTTGTATTCAGTAGGTCACTGGCTGCTAGGTAATGTAGGCATCCAACGACTTAATTAACAATTGATTAATTCATTAGTTAATAGAAGCATGGCAAAACATTTTTGAGGCAATTGCCTCAAATAATAACACATGCAATGAGTCATCAAGTGTTTAGGTCATGTGAGTTGAGTTATTAACTAAAAGCAACTTAAATTACCAACTCTGACACGTACTTACTGAGCTGTGTGGAAAAATGTAAATTAAGTAAATTATTTCCCTCTAAGTTTATTTCTCTCCTTTAAATATTTTATTTTAACACCATTGAGATCATCTCATATTTCGTTCATATTTGATATACTTCATACTCTCTTATACCGCTTTGCGCTGCATTTCAAGATATGAAAGGTGCTATAGAAATAAAGCTCATTATTACTTATATATATACTATATACTTATTTATAATTATCCATCCCGCCAGTCGGACCGCAGCGGGACGCTCACCTCTTCGTGCTGGTGGCCCACGGCCCCTAAATGACCGTGAGGGGCCGACGCGGTCGGGCCGAGGGGGCCCCCAGGGGCCTCCCTCTTCCTCTTACTGCCCTGAGTCTGTCTGTCCTCGTGGTTTCGGTGCTGCTTGCCGCCGCCCTGCCCGGGTGGCGGGGACGAGGAGGGGGTTTTGTTGCGGCCGCGCTGCCCCCCCCGCTCCCTGCCGTTTTTCCGGGGCCTTTTCGTCCGGGTCTCGGCCGCGGCGGTCGGGGGCTCGGCCTCCGGGTGATGCTGCTGGGGGGCCCCCGCCTGGGCTGTGGGGAGCTGCTCCTGGTGGTGGTGGTGGTGGTGGTGGTGGTGGGCGGAAGAAACGTTGGCGGAAGACGGCGTTTGCTGCGTTGCGGTGTCGTCGTGCGTTTGGGAGACGTCCTCCCCGTCGGCGGGCGGCGCCGCGTGCGTGTGGTTCTTGTCGTGGCTGTGGCCGCCGCGGCCGCGCTTGTGCGTGTGCGTGTGGCCCTTGGCGTGGCCGGCCGAATGTTTGTGCTGGTCGTGCGCCTCGTGGACGTCGTCCGGGTCCTTGTCGTGGTCGTGCGTGTCGTTGTGGTCCTGCAGCGGGCCGCTGTCGGCGGTGGGCCGGGCGTGGCCTGTCCCGCGCGCTGCACTTGGTCGTGGCGTGTTCGTGTTCGCGTTCGGCGCGGGGCGGCTGGTGGCCGGCGTGACCGGCCTTTCCGTGGCTGTGCTTGTGGTCGTGGTCGTTGGCGGCGGGCAGATGAGAGTGCAGCCCCTTCTGCACGTCCAGCATGTCCAGGTGGGCGACGTGGTCGTGGCCCAGCTCCTCGTGCTCCGCCCCCACCACCTTGACCTCGCCGAGGCCCAGGCTGAGCAGCAGACTCTGGAAGCCCTCGAAGTCCAGCCGGTCCCGCTTGCCGTAGCGCCGGAACAGCCGCTGGATGTAGAAACGCTGCTCCTCCGCTAGCATGTCGCCGGTGTCCGCGGGCCACTTGGGGGACGACGGCGTGGTGGTGGCGCCGCCGCCGCCGCCGCCGCCGCCGCTGCCCACGTACGGCGCCTGGGAGATCTGCAGGTCGTCGTGGGCGTGGCCGTCGTGGTGGTCGTGGTGGTCGTGGTGGTCGTGGCCGTCGTGGTCGTGCCCGCCGTGCTGGCCCTCATCGTGACAGTGGATGCACTGGAACAGGAAGGTGAGGACGCACAGGAAGCAGAACTTGGTGTGCACATGGACTCGCATTGTTCCTTCGTTTCTGGACCCCTGTGGGGGGGGGGGAGGTAAAAAACCCAATTATTCCCATAAATAAAGCAATGAATAAAGCGTGCGGTCAGATAAACAACGTGAGAGGAGCATGTAATCCGGTTTAATGGGCTTTACTCAAAACTTGTTGACACTTCCAAGTAGAATACATTAAAAAGACCGGCGAGTATGGCGGAGTATGTGTATGTGTGTGTCTTCCGATTCACTGTACGAATAAAACATTTTTATTCAAATCAGACACTCACGGGGCAACACTTCACATAAAAACAGCGAGTGGATGGAGGAGCCATCTGGGAGACGGTCGGCTCTCCACCGAGGGTTATGTAATGAGCGGCTCCCAGCAACAACATGCTTCCGGTCAAGTGACTCTCACGAGGCGGAGGGAGCGACCCGCGGGGTACGGCTTGAACAACACGGTTATGACGACTCGGGGGTTTTTTGTTTTTTTTTTACGACGGCATAAAAGTAATAGTGTTTACTGTTTAGCGATTTAGCAGACGCGTTCATCCGTGGCGACCGACGGGGGAATCGTTTCGGATGCAGGTCATTAAGGCGCAGGTCGGTGTGGCGCCTTGAGCCTGTTTTCAATGCAGCCGCCACTTTGTGTCCGACGTTGCACTTGAACTGCTAGGAGTCGACGAGTCGATGAATAAAACATCCCCAAGAACGACAAAATGATCTAACAAAAGTGAAGGCTACAGTGAAAGATGTAATAGTTTGTGTTTAAGGGTTAAGAGAAAATATTGCAAATAAATAAAAATACACACGACTAGAATTGAAGCCTTTCTGAAATGAAACTGTCCCAAAGCCCTTTTAAATGCACAGCGAAGTGTCCGGCCAAATTAGCATGAACAGGGCTTAGCGGCTTAGCGCGAGCCGAGCTAGCAGGTAACCGGGGGAGCAGACAGTCTCCTTGGCATATAGGTTGGAGACTATGGCTTGTCAGCCGTCTTCAGGTACGCCAACGCTGCACGGCCACTCATAGCTGGCCTGTCATAACATAAACTACACATACTCGGAAGACTTAGCAGTCAGAGCCATGCTGACAGCTCATATGGCAACCTGCTCCTCCGTGCGTTATACTGCAAAACACTCAAGTATTCATTGGAGAACAGGACTGCAGCCGAGGATATGGTCTAGGGGTGAGCGGTAGGAGAGGTTATTATCACGACGGTCTGGGGGAATTTCATACAATTGTCACAGCGTGACACGCCATGAAATCAATCAATAACATCAAAAGTCAATCAAAAGTCAACTGAGATTCAGTGCATGTAATGCATGTTAATAATAACAATGCAAAAAACACAAAGATCTCAAACGTTATATTGCGTGAGGTCCATGGCCTATTTTCTCACCTTATCGGATTTAGATTACATGTAAACCTAAAGCGTTATCCATACAGTTACATGCAATACAGTTAACGCAATGTTGCTGAAAGACGGAAAGCCTGATAATGGATTATCACAAAGTCCTGCTAAACTACCATTTAGTCATCCAGTGTGTCTATCCAAATCAACTCACTTACACACTCAGCACCTGTCAGCTGGGAGTCAAACACCCTTACCGCTGCACTATCCTGCACAACAAACTCACTGCTTCACAACGCAGCACATTAATTCAAGACATTCACAGATGTGTGTCAATATGAGTAAGAAGAAACCCCACTAAACGCCACTAAAACCAACTGATCAGCTTGATTTACTGGTGGCAACCCAGAAGCACCAAGGCGTTTTAGACAATCACAGGGAATTGAAAGCACGGGGTTTGAAATCAGCACAGTGTTTAAAGGGTGTGAAACAAACGAGAATGAATAAATCACATATAAATCAATCACTTTCGACTTGCATGAGCAGTCTGTACGCTAATGAGCGGCTGAGCGAGGCCCTTGTGTGTTATACAGCGGGCTGTCCTTATCATGCAAACCAAATCACAGACAATCAGCACTATCAATTAGCTCTGTCCGGACGTCAGGCTCTCTCTCTCTCTCTCTCTCTCTCTCTCTCTCTCTCTACCAAAAGATTGCGTCGACGCAATCCCAGCACATTATATAATATAACGCGACGGCCTCTTTGATCATCCATCTTGTCCATTCGAGCATCCACCTCGTATAATCGAATAACAACAAACAGAAAATAAGTGACGGTAGAGTTTAAAACAGTGGCGTCGAGAAAAGAACAAGAAAAAAAAAATCAAAGACGTTCACTAAAAAAAAACAAAAAAAAACACAATTCAGACAGTCGGGACCTTGGAGAACGGCGCCGCACGCCCTTGGGGAATAAGGCAGCGAGGGTTACTTACCGCCGGGCGCCCTTCTCTCTTGAATGAGCGGTGTGTGAAATTGAGTTAAGTCGCAGGAGTGTGGAGAAGTGGCTCAGGGTGCAGACATTAAGTATGGTTACGAGCTTGCTGACTCCATGGCTGCAGATAACAGTGTTTATAAACACCAGCCACTAGTGACCTCTGAACCCACGGGCAGATAGGGGGGGGGCAGGATCCAACCTATTTTAAAAAGGCGCCCAACGAACGCAGGGCGCGCTGCATTTGCTGAATCGCGCCTTTGTTATGCTTATGACATTTGAAGTGAACAAAATAATCTTTATGCCCCTTTTTTTTTTTTTTCTTTTCTTTTTCTTTTTTCTTTTTCTTTCTGTGAGTCTACATTTCTGGGGGGGGAATAAAAAATAATGTTCACTAGCTTTTGTACTTTTTGATTTCTATTATGCATAGCGTACGGTGAAAATGAATAAGTGCACTCAATCCGTCATAAATCCAACGGTTGCATGGTTCGTAGGGGCAAAAAAATAAATAAAAAAATGTGACTTTTGTAGCAACTAAACAACCGTTCATAACTTGCGGCCTGTTATTAATTCCCTCCATGGGCATGGAAGTAATGACACAGTCGTTGACTTGGCGGGATGGCGAGGGTCTATCTGCGCACGGCGAGTTCGAACTAATGTGTCGGATAATTGGAGCGGACGGCTGACCGGTGCACTGATCCACACACACTGTCTGACATCAACACCAGCGCTGCCTCTTAATGGTGCTGCCTGGTGGGACGGGTCTCATGACAACGCTGGAAATGTGCAAAAACCCTGTGATGTGGACGTTTTGCTCGGGCGTTCGTACCCCGCTGCCGGCGGTTAAGCCGAGTACAGCCTCAAGTTTTAAAATGTATTTATTTCTGAAATATTGAACCTTTGACTCACCATAATATTAGGCTCCCTTCTTCTGACTTGTCTGTGGATTAGAAAACAGTTGTTTACTTGGAGACACAGTCATCATTGTGGTCACATTGTCATGCTAACCTCAACATCTCCTCTCTCTCTATATATATATATATATATATATATATATATATATTAGAGATGGGCATAGATTCAATTCTTTAATCTAGATTAATCTAATGGTAATCTTGAAATTAATCTAGGTTAATCTAGATTAAAGTGGCTCCTTTGAATGATGGCGAAGTTGTCCATAATATGTGTTTGCTACCTAAATAATGACTAATATTACCTAAATGATGACTGAAAGTTGGTCTGCGAGATTGTTGAGCCTCTCTCTCTCTCTCTCTCTCTCCCCCTCTCTCTCTCTCCCTCTCCCTCTCTCTCTCTATATATATGTATGTATGAGATGTTTGTCTTTTGTACACAATTGGCTCCTTACAAGACTGCTACACAGTCAGAGTGAAGTATGGTCAATTTAAAATATGGGCAAAAAAACACTTCACAACATTTGTTTACACCAAGTTTTACCACACCAGTAAATCATTCACCGTTTGATGTAAAAGTAAATAAGTAATACAAGGTACACTATTTGTGACCTAGTTTTACAGTAAAGGCTTGCATTACAGTAAAGTGATAAAAAAAAATACTTTGACCAGAAAACATTATGATCTATATCTTTATGGAGATATGACATGACCTACATCTGGATGGCAGATGTTGGCCGTATCACTGGGCCTACAGTAACAGCGGTCCGTGTTCGAGATACCTCCACGCAGGCACCACATTTGTCTACACCACGTTTTACCACGCCAGTTAATCATTTACAGTTTTGGTGAAAAAATAAATAAGTAATACAAGGCACACCATTTATGAATCCCTGCAGCCCAAATGATTGAAAATGATGTCTCAATCCCTGTCTTCAAGTATAGTGATTCAAGCCTGGTGATTCAAGCAGGTTGTGTGTGTGTCGTGTGTAATGCGTAGTGTGTAATGTGTAGTGGCGCGTGTGAACAACACAACAGCACGTCACCTAAACTGTTTCCTGTATTTTAAGATGAAGTAATCACTGCTGTTGAGCTGTATGCTGATATCACAGGATTACTGCAGACGACACATGCAGAACGCACACACACACGCATGCACACATGCATGCACGCAAACACACCCGCACACACACCCACCTGCACACACACACACACCCACCCGCACACACCGCAATAAACGGTTGACATTGGTGAGGTTAGCTTTGCGTGGAAATTCACAAATCACTGGCAAATAAAAAATGCGACTGTGTTTTAGTATACAAGCTTAAACCGGGAATAAAAATAAAAAGGGTGAAGGAAAGCGGTGTCTTACCGTAATACTGATACTCCTCTCCGACCTCAGTCCACAAGCTCAGAGGTCTTCCCACTTTACACAAACGGCCACACTGGAGCTGCCAATGAGGAAACACAGCAGAACTGATTAAACTATTTACATTCACTTGTTCTGGCTTATTTGCCAATAGTCAAAACATTTTGCAGTTGACATTCATTTGTTTGCCTATGTACGATTATTACTACAATGGCTATCTTTGTAGGGGTTCATTTAGGTGTTAATGCACATAGTCATTTAATGGTGTGCTGTACAGTGTGTGCAAGCTCAAGCTGTGGCCTTTCCAAGTCAGATATAGAAATGGAGGCACTGCATTAATAAACGCGACCTCGGCAGCCACCCCACATAATTGGTCCCACCACAGTTTCAGAGTGAAGCCACAGATACATAATATATAAAATATAGGACATACACAAGATGTGTGCTTGTTTATGAAAGCAAGAAGTTATTTATGGCTGAGTCCTATTCATTTCCCTTTCAAGTGCACTCTATTGATGCAATAAAAACCCTTAATTGAACAAAAGTCTTGTAGGGCCACTCAAACTCTCCAAAACACAGACAGCCTAAATTAATTAACAAACATTTTCAACACATTTTGTTTCATCTCATCAATTTAAACAAGCACAAATTAAAAACAAGACTTTGCTGGCAGTAATTTGCATAAGGCACGGCTATGTTCAAGTTTAGCCATTAGGTTTGAATGGTCAAAGCCGCAAAGTCAGGAATACTCATCAGAGGAAAACCATCACCGAAAAGGTCACGAAAAACACTGATCTTTACTCTCATGACCACTGCAAGACCTTCTCTAATCAATAGAAACCCTGTACTTCCTTTACAATGCAACACAAAGCTGCCTTAAGCCGCCTCATATGATCCTCACATGGCCATTCCTCGTCCTCCTGAAGGGGCCAGAGTCTAATGGACTGTGGAAGCAAGCCTCTCCACCGCCATCGCCAGTCAGATAACCACCATTCAGAAAGAGTATCACCTACTCAAAGGTAAATGATTACAGCTAGAAGACAAACAAGCACTAAGGGTAATCTGCATGAATCTAAACACATGACACCTCTGCTACATGAAAGCACACATGGGCGGCGTTATGCCAGCTTTGTTTGGTTCTGCGTAAAAAAGGCAAAGCCAGCATAATGACAAATCCTCTTCATGGCAATATTGCGGTATCTCTGTATAAAAGGGGCTGATAGTTAAATCGAAGCATGGGGGGGGGGGGGGGGGGCACAGTCTCCAGATGAACTATTGATCTATTATTTGTGATGACGGTCCTTAATACTGGAAAATGCCATCACTATGTTGTTATATCTTTTGTCATCCAACTCAAGATAATATCTAAAATTAGGTCATTTTTGTCAATTACTGATCTTATTGCTCCACCAAACGCTGCTGCTTGACTCTTTACCGGGACAAAGAGGTATGATCACATCACCGCTGTGCTCGCCTCCCTACATTGCTTTTGCTATTAAAGCCCCAAAACTATGGAGCTAGAGCCCCCACACAATGGAGCTAGAGCCCCCACACTATGGAGCTAGAGCCCCCACACTATGGAGCTAGAGCCCCACACTATGGAGCTAGAGCCCCCACACTATGGAGCTAGAGCCCCACACTATGGAGCTAGAGCCTCCACACTATAGAGCTAGAGCCCCACACTATAGAGCTAGAGCCCCACACTATGGAGCTAGAGCCCCACACTATGGAGCTAGAGCCCCCACACTATGGAGCTAGATCCACACAGTATGGAGCTAGAGCCACACACTATGGAGCTAGATCCACACAGTATGGAGCTAGAGCCACACACTATGGAGCTAGATCCACACAGTATGGAGCTAGAGCCCCACACTATGGAGCTAGAGCCCCACACTATGGAGCTAGAGCCCCACACTATGGAGCTAGAGCCCCCACACTATGGAGCTAGAGCCCCACACTATGGAGCTAGAGCCTCCACACTATGGAGCTAGAGCCCCACACTATGGAGCTAGAGCCTCCACACTATGGAGCTAGATCCACACAGTATGGAGCTAGAGCCACAAACTATGGAGCTAGAGCCCCCACACTATGGAACTACTTTATTCATTTCATTGCATTTTCTTTTCTTCTGTAAAGCACTTTGTAACTTTAAGAAAAGTGCTACATAAATAAAGTTAATTATTATCATTTTATTATTATCACAAGTTTGGTTCCCAGTTTTTTTAATGATCTGCAACTGAGAAAAACAACCAAATGAATGTAAACAAATGCTTTTTTTAAAGCTAGACTTAAAGCAGTAAACAACGCTAATTGCACTATTTTCAACTAGTGGATTATTTATTTTTAGACTGGCCGGTCCCTCATTCCTGCATGGATATGATACCGATAAATTCAGAAAGAAATTAGCACATGATCTAGAAAAGAAGCAACAACATTCAGAGTCCACTCCCAGGTTGGTGGTGCAAGCGGTCTGGTGATCGACTTATCTAATCACTATTTTTTGCTTGTTGTCCATACACTATGAACATGTAATACAATAAAAGTTAGCCTGCTGCGTTCAAACATATTACAAAACATGTATCAATGTCCCCTTTCTGTATATCTGGCCTAGGGCTAGGAAAGACCACATGTGCATGCACAATGTAATCAAAAAAAAAATTGGGTGAGGAAAAAAAAAGTGCATGAAAGTGAATTCTGTTTATATAAAACATTGGGCGAACATGAGAGGATGACAAAAGCAGAGACAAGGATGGCTTATTAACTAGCATGGGAGGAAGCACAACTACTTGATAGTTGGTTACCCTCAACCGTCTTAAGGAGACTGTTTTGTGCAAAACACCCAACTTATCAAAAGCAAACAAGAGTAGCAGCATAAATACCAATCATTTTAGATATGCCTGTACTCCCTTTTTTACTCATGTTAAAGAGAGATGAATCTCTTCATCAACACATTAGGACTAACAACACTTGTAATGGAGGAAAAAACTGCTTAAGTGCCGGTGAACACAAAATGTTTGTTTTAAACACGTTAGTATGACTTCTATGATCTTGAACATAGTATGTCATTTTGTCATGGTTACTAAAATAACACTGTAATTTAGAGAAAAACAGATGTAAAATCCTATTCATAAGTTAACATAAATTAAAAAACCAAGAGATAACATGATAAAATGCCGCTTCCAGTCAACGAATACTGACAAGTACTAACTGAGTACTCAAGTACCTTAATATAGTCTGCTATAAAATGTGCCTTACTTATATTTTCCAGACTCAGCACAAGAAGAAACTTGAAGACATTACCATGTCCATACCACACCATAAATTAAAACAGCGTGTAAAGCTTCTGCTGCCTACAACTGGGCCCAATTGATGAAGTCCCATATAATCTTTATTCCACTTAAAGTGTATGCTTAACTGTTTTAATGTGAGTTTTTAACCTTAGACATTTGAGTTGTTTCCTTTACGCTTATTACTTTTTAAAGTGTCTTTGAGTATCTTGAAAAACACAAAATAAATATGTATTATGATTATTACCATCAGCATAAATGTAGTGGTCACAGGTCTGATGATAAATGTCTAACAGATTCCAACAGAATTATTCTGCCAGGAAATTACTTACCAACGTATTAAGTTAATATATAGGTTCTGGATACAGGTATAATATACTGCCCAGTATCGTATATCATTAAAGCTCATAAAAATACGTTTAAAAAGGAAAGAAATAACATCTTCTCAGTCAATTCACTCAAAGCACCATAAGAACCACATAACAACAGTGATCTATGCTAGTCTGTACGTCAGGACATTTAAACCTGCAAGCGCTGCCATTTCTGGTCTAAATTTAAAATCGGAAAATGACGCCCATGATGTCCATGTCATAGTAAGCAACAAACAACATAGTAAACAGGATCTCTGCTCAAAACACGTCTTGCAAACAATGGCGGCCTTCAATCTATGGCGGGAAATTACTGGGCATCTGGCGACCATGACACACACACACACACAAAGCAAATGACAGTCCCACCACAACCTCTTACCCAGTCAAATGAATCCTTGCACCACAGCGAGTGCCGTGTGATGGTCTATGGTCCTCTACAAGGCCGTCACCGGGTTCCTTCAGCCACCTTACAGACCACTGATCAGGTGTTGGATGGACTGAGAGCACAGCAGCTGGTACTGCACAGCCAAGTGTGGGAACGCTGGGGCCGGACACAGATGCCGCGCTGATGATGCTGAGCAGCCTCAGACCAAGTTAAACACGGCGAGATAAATAAAAGGCAGCAAGGCTGACGGACAAGGTGACAAGGCTAATAAAAGGACATTGTAATACATCCTTAACCCGTGAAGCTTTAGTCCTACACAAAATATTGATCAAACAACCACAAAAAAAGATTCTGGTTCTGGTTTCCTTTGGCCAAGTGGAAGGTAATCCTAAGGCTAAGGGGTTGACTGCGTTCTTGGGGCGGTTTGTGTGATTAGGCGTATTTGAGCTTAACCAGAGGTCTGTAGGGGAGGACCTGTATGCATGTGTGCTTATGCTCAAGTGAGTCGCTGTGCAATTAAGCGTTGTGGGCACTGATGTGCCTTTTTTTTTGGTGCTCAGAGCAGGGAGATTCATGTGTGTGTATGTAGGTCGTACACTATTATGTCCATGTGCATTGAGAGGGTGAGCACACACCTCCCATGTGATATCAGGCACGATTGGGTTCATCTTAGTACAGCGATATAAACACCAGGCCTTCATAAAGTATCAATGTGCACAAAGTGGACATGTACACATTTCAAGGGCGGGAGGTGCAATGTTCAATATTTATAGCACTTTTCATCTACTCAGGGTTGTGCTCCGACTTATCCTTTCCAATTTCGCAATAGACACAGAATTTCAGTTGGTGCCTGAAAATTAAAAATAAAAAGAGGTAATAATGCTGCAAAGACTAGCGTGCAAAAAAAAACGTACATCAAGAGGTTCGACATCACGAGGGCAGCAGTACAAACGTGGAGGCGTACAAATGGGTCGTCCACACTGCAGGAGAGTTCACTGTGAACATAAGGTAATGGAGTTAGGTGGAATCCTTAATCTGGGCCAGACTTTAACGCCTGTCCGCTCTATGTGTGCACTGCCTGGAAGAATCCTTTGGAAGTCGGCCGTCGAACCGGGAGAGCCTTTCAGACAGATGCACACACACTGGGGCTTATTAAGAAAACACAGACTTTAAAAAATAATCAAAATTACGAGTCCTTTTCATTTCTGGTATTTGGCAGCTACAATGTAAACAAAACAAAAAAAAACGGGTCACAACGGGTAAGTTATTACACACGGGTTAACATTATATTTGACTGGAAACACCTCTTGTTTGGTCTGTGGCTCTATGGGCTGACCATAGACAAATACCTTGGTAGTCAGGTCTCATTTCAAGTTTTAGTGGAAAAAAAACCAACCCAAAACCATGACATGACATAACTACTAAAACCCATTGTGGTTTCTGCCGCCTTTCCGGTATGCCCTGGTAATCCAACTTAAACAACAAAAAGCCGTTTAAATCTGCTGAACATAGGCGTGGGCTCCATGCCCTCAGTAAATACGCTTATTCCGGATTTTCAACGGACAAAAAAGGACAATAAAACCAACGTTTCACGGAAAAGGCTGATCAGGAGCGTGGGTCTTATAATATGGGAAATGTTGGCCCTTAGTCCAACTGCCCACAACGCCACGTGACGCTTCCCCTTGTGTTATCACAGTAGCCCCTTTTGGAGGAAAAAAACAACGACTAAGCACTGAGCCGGTGAATTCAACTGAATTATGCATGCAATATAAGGTTTAACATTATAAGCCCTGGTCTGCGATCGTTAAGGTGAACAAGTTCTTGAAATTTACCTTGTATTAAAATGTTCATATGCAGCAGTGAGATTAGATTTAACACCAGAGAAGTCTGTAACCTTTAAAGAAATGGCCAACAGCAGAACAACCTGCGATAATGAGCCAAAAAGTAAATGATCCTTCCCAAAATCCCATATTCCTTAAGACAAATACAACGCAGTGTCACATGTGGCCATGTAACTGCTACCTCTAACTAACTAGTGTGGCGAAGGAGATGCAAGTTGGGGTCACAAGGATTTTCAGACCTTACAAAAAAAGGTCACTTCCCAAACAGGTTGGGGACCACAGGGCTAGTACAATAGAGCCGCTCTTGTGTTAATATAATGCAAGTGAAACAATGCCTAGATTCATTGAGATGAAGTAGAAGCAAACACATTATCGAAACAGCTACTTTAGCATTTGGACTTCAGACCACAAAAACATTATTGTTCACAACAAAAGCAACACTGGCCTTAATACTCTGTAGCAGTACTAAATGCAGCACTACTTCAGAAAACTAGAAAATACACAACACACATAACTACTTTATGAGTAAACGTAACTGTAGACATCAGATTTAACTTCAGTTGTCTAATCAGCCTCTTGCAAGGGATTAGCCTATGTGTACACCTGTTATCATATTGTTATAATATATTTAGTCAGAATTCACATAAACGCCTGCCTGCAGCTGACTTTGACCAGGTCTCAATGGTTTAGATCAGTGTTCAAAGCTATTTTTACTAATGTACCCCTTCTAAGATATTTGTTTCAGTCAAGTACCCCTTATAAGTTAGTGATATGCTCTTATAGGAAAGATTTACCAAAATACTACTAGTATTCAGATTTACTTAATTGTATTAAGGTGGAATTCACATTCAATTATTTTGAGATGAAGGTGGAATTTATTTTACAATTGTTCATAACTAATATTAAAACAACGAAAAAGACATGTTAAGTAATGTTTGTAGTACCCCTGCAAAGTTTGAAGTACCCCCATTTGAGAAACACTGGTTTAGATAATGACAAACAGGTTGGAATAGGTTTTCTAAAACAGGTTGCTTCTGTAGTTTGTTCATAAAATGTCAATAACCGTAACAACGCTCTTAAACCTCACATTTCATATTACACTTGTCTAGCCTTTACTCTCTTCCTTATAAACTTTAAAGATCACACTGTATCTGAAACTAACAAGTTGTTTCATTATTTTATAGAATGCCGTAACACGTATCACATGCTGACCCCTTATTCAGAACTAAATAAAAACATTCGTATTTATCGCATAATGGCATATAAATGTACTGACTAAATAGTGAATAAAGTATTGCCACACCATCTCCCTTTCCATAATGTCATCATAGGCTACCTGCCCAGCTGCAGTGAGCTATAGCCCCCTCTCTCCCTGTCACAATCGTGGTTGCAACATAGCACTGTGTCAATCAATCACATTGTCAGTGTGTGTGATCGATGATGTCTATGTGCTATTGACACACTTGGACTCAGTCTATCAGGAATTTGAATCTGAATCTCTGCACAGCACTGACTGGAATCAGAGGTTTAAAAGGGACACTGTGTAATTTGTTTCCCCCATCTAGTGGTCAAATTGTATTTTGCATTCAAATAAATTTATGCTCTCTAGCGCCTCGCGTTT
This sequence comes from Merluccius polli, assembly GCA_030340625.1. Taxonomy (NCBI): domain Eukaryota; kingdom Metazoa; phylum Chordata; class Actinopteri; order Gadiformes; family Merlucciidae; genus Merluccius; species Merluccius polli. The sequence goes on along the minus strand of JAOPHQ010001721.1, from coordinate 59,716 downwards.
TCAAATGTTCGTTGTAACCTGTTGGAACTACGGCAAGCGGTATTAGTCAAGATTCAAGAAGCTATGACAACATGATAACAACATGTCTTCAAACACCAATTTATCAAGTTTTGTTTCGGATGATGAGGTACGTTCAGTGCTCGAAGTGGAAAAAATAAGTGCCGGTACGGTACTCCCTTAGTCACATATAAGCGACGGGGGGGGGGGGGGGGGGGGGCGCGATCGTAACCCACCCCGGACCTACCTACCAAGAAAAAGTGCCGGTACGCCAAAGGGTAAAATGTAGAAGTGCCCGGCCCACTTCGAGCACTGGGTACGTTATTTCAAACAAACTTCAAACTGCATTGAATCATTAGTGTGAGCATGTATGAGTAATTACTCCTCGAGCAAGATAGTGAATTATGTTCTCATGTTTATATCGTTTTTTAAGTGACAAGCGCGTCTCGCTAAGCTCCTTCTCTGTTCCACAGTCACGCTGGCTCCGAGTGAAAACGCGTTTAGCCTTACCTGTACCACGGAGTGCTTTTTGTCCCTCTCGGCAGTTCATAGACCGGAAGGACATGGAAGCCTCCATAGAGCCGTCCTATGTAAATTCTGATAAGTGATTCTTCGCTCAGGAGGATAAGTGAGATTGTTGACAGAGATAATTGTACACCAATGGGGACTTATTTATGAATGAAGACGTTGATTTGAGGTAATAAATTACTAAAAAAAACTACACAGTGTCCCTTTAAGTTGAAACTTTCCTAATCTGCTTTCTGGACACGGTCCCTGGTGTGAACTCGCTCTCTGGGCTAGATGTCCAGCATTAAGCCGTCTTCTCCCATTACAATAAACAATGGATAGCGGCTCTTTAAATACACATGATATCATGTGAATGATCTTCCCCAATGTGTTCGCTGACCTCAGGAATACTTCAGCGAGCAGTATTGGGGGGGAGGGGCTTTAACCACCAAGGGTCTTCAGTACATTTAAGTACTTTATGTACAACGTTCGCAGCCCTTTATGGTTGTTTGGGAGTGTCACATTAAAATTGACAAGGATAAAAACAAATTTATTGCCAGGTGTAAAACAGTACAGCAGAAGTATTACTCCCCGCTTACCACCGGTTACAACACCATAACAAACTTGTTTCAAAAACACGGCACAACACACACAGAAAGAACCAACGGCACACGAGTCTGGGGAGTTTCAGGAGTTCAGAGTTAGAGAAAAAGTAAATTAAATTGTGCATGATGTGGAGACAAGACAACAGAAATCACAGCGCTGGGTGAGTCTGGCCAAGTGGGCGGAGAGACCCAGATGAATAAACAGCCTCCACTGTCAGGGATGTGGGGATGTGGAGACGTGGAGACGGCGCAGCGCGTCTGTACGATTTATTCCGAGCAGTTGCTCCTCAAGTACATCGCTAAGCCATTACAGCTCGTCAACACGACCTGACAGTCTGTGAAATTGGCCTTGAACAGGGGGTGACACCAAGTGAAATCAACCCCCCCCCCCACACACACACACACCACCAGGGGTGTGTGTGTGTGTGGGGGGGGGGGGGGGGGGGGGGGTTGATTTCACTTGGAGTGCACTTCAGGACACCTCCCTTAAGGACTGCTTCAATTCAGTTGGACCAACATTAGCTCTCAATTATAAAAACAGACCAGTCAGTCACCACCAAGTCAACACCGTGCAGCACAACCGGTTTCATGCATGATCCACAGTGTGGTCACAAAGCAGGTGTCTGAATAAATATTACAAATTATATATATATATAATATATATATATATATATATATATATATATATATATATATATATATATATATATAAGTGAATGGGCCGTTATCGGCGTTACCGTGCTGCGATAACGCTCAACAATCACGCAGACCCACTTTTAGTCATTATTTAGGTAATACAAGTCATTATTTAGGTAGCATGGACACCTTCGACATCATTCAAAGGAGCCACCTTAATCTAGATTAATTTCATATAGACGAAAGATTTTAATCTATGCCCATCTCTAATATATATATACATATATATATACATATATATATATATATATATATATATACATACATACACACACACACATACCGGTATACTTAAACACAAGGTACACTTCCCACATCCAGAATCAGTGGTCCGCCCATCGCATCCTCCCTGCTGCCTCACCCATCCATCGATCCAGGACCACGACTGTCCCCCACCCTGACCTTTAGCCATAAAATGTGATCGTTATTGTCATTTCATTCATTCATTCAGTCATTCATTCATTTCATGTCATTAACATCACGCGTGTGCACCGACGGCGTGGGGCTTTTCTCCTCATGCTCTCCTCCATGAGGAGCATGAGTAAGCTACACGTGGTGCTCCCCACGCCAAGGGGAGCAGTAGCAGAAGCTAACCAGGCTAACGGAGAAACCATCCCGTATAGCATCCACCGGTCCCGCCCGGGAAGGCGCTTCATTCCCGGCTTCTGACGGCTAACAACAACCGTCCTTCCTCCCCGGCGGAGGACCTTAAACCCCCACCCCCTTGTATTAAGCATCCTACGGGAGAGGCTAAGCTCTCCCCCCGGCGTTAGCCCACGAGGCTAACCCTCCTCCACACAAAGCGGAAAGCAGTCAGTCAGCAGCAGCCCGCATAGCCTGAAAAAAATAAAACAAGCTAGCGCTAGCTTAGCTTAAGTTAGCCTCCGCTTGCTACAACGCGCAAACGTCGCGTTCACATCCCTACACACCGAGACTAGCTGTGGCGGTGGAGGTGGAGGAGGAGGTGGATGCGGAGGTGGAGGTGGTGGTTGTTAGTAACCGGGTTTAGGGGGTGGTCTAGGCGGCGATAAGCGCCGCCGCCACCCCGGGGTCCATGTTGTGGGAGTGAATGCGAGACAAACGGTTCTTTATATATATATGGTTACTCACTCCAGTGCCGTGTGCATCTCCTCTCCGCGCGGTACCAAAAAATCCCAACCGTCAACTGGCTGCCAGTGGCGTCGCGTTCAAGTCCGGTGGGGCGGATGGGCTTCGGGGGGGGCGCGTTCTTCACGACTTGAACCGAAGTGAACTGAGAGGAACTGAACTAAACTGAGCTAAACTAAACTGAACTGAGCGGAACTGAACTAAACTTAGCTGAACTGAGCTGAGCTGGAATGTGGGTGTTCACGTTTCCTATTCGGATTAAAAGATGACTTTTATTGGTTGTTCTCTCCAACCCGGGCAGAGTAAACACACAAGCGCGACGAGGCGATGCAAATGGGGGGAAACACGTTACAACAAGGGTTGCGTTGGGACTGTGATTCCCCGTCGAAACGGCGGGCTTTAAGTCGACGTCTGGGGCGTCTCTATCAACGGGATGCCGGTTACGCCCACGGAGCTTGAACGCAGCACGAAGCGCGAGGCGACCCGCGCACTTCCACCACAACTACCACCACCGCCGCCGCGCGCCAACGTGAAGCGCGTGGTTTCCGTGGTGACCACTGTAGTCGTTAGTCGTTAAAAAGTCACGACCCCCCCCCCCCCCCCCCCCAAAAAAAAAAAAAGAATTACGACGTGGCGGCAGACATCGCAGTCATCATCATCATCATCATCATCATCATCATCATCATCATCGACGACGACGCCTTCATGTAAAAAAGGCCTTCAACAATTGGGGGGGGCAGGGGGGCAAAGGTCAAACCATAGACATAATATACGAAGACGCCTCATAGACTGACGCTGCCTGTTGGAGCTGACGTATCAGCGCGGCCGCCATCTTGGATGGGTCCCCAGTGCGCGGCCGCCATCTTGGATGGGTCCCCAGTGCATTTATTTCTACTGAGGAAGGTGTATCCCCAACTACAATAATAAGCATAACTCCCCGAATTTTTACCGGATTTTCACACGGTTTGGTTTGTTACAAACGGCAGAGATTTAGTTATGATACAGGACGAATTAATAAACAAATAAAAATAATTATTGTTCAATCTTACTTGTGAAAGGTAATCCCACGCAATCTGGTGTCAATACTGCGCCGTAAGCTGCACAACATACTGGCATAGCTTGCTCTCCCGTTGACTCCTATGCTAGACTAGAGTGAGGAGACCCAACCAATATGGCGGCGATGCTGGGTTACGTTCCATCACGTCATGAGGCGTCTACGTATATTATGTCTATGGGTCAAACCCCCCCCCCCCCCCCGCCTTCGACAGACTTCAAATGAGCCATTGTAATCTAGATTAATCTAGATTAATTCCAAGATTACAGTGAGATTAATCTAGATTAAACAAATTAATCTATGCCCACCACTAATATATATATATATATATATATATATATATATATATGGATAAATCGCAGAGGGGGAAAAAAAGAAAGAAAACGCAATTAATGTATCTCACGCTTTGCTTTGCAGAAGTACATAGGCGAGGGGGGGGGGGGGGGGGGGGGGGGGGGGTCAATGTCGTAATCCAACGTGGGGACGCCACGGGACGCGCACGCCAAGTCATGAGTTACCTTCTGCTTTTTTTGACCTTGCGCAACCTTGAGACCGCACCAGACCATAGGCGTATTTCGTGGGGGGGACGGGGGGGACATGTCCCCCTCAAGGTTCGGATAGGTGGTGATTGTCCCCCCCAATATTCCCCCCCCCCCCCCCCCCGCTCAACAATCGCGCAACCGAAATGTTCCGCCAGCACCCCCCCCCCCCGCTCAACAATCGCGCAACCGAAATGTTCCGCCAGCACCACCCCCCCCCCCCCCTCCATATTAAAGAGATGATAACGCCCTTGCACCAGACGCGGTTTCCTCCCTCTGGTCTGGACACCTGCTGTGAACGCCGCGCTCTGCCGCCACCGCTTGCCCATGTTCCCAGCTGAAGTGTCCCGGGTTTCAGATTCAGAAATCAGAATCAGGACAGCTTTATTGATCCCCGAGGGGAAAAATTGGGTCTTGCTGCAGTTGCTTCGCTCTTACAACAGGACACGCACATAGCAGAAAATGCAAGAAATAGAAATATAGGAAAGGAGAAGAAATATGTAAAAATATGTCAAAAATCCTATATTGTCCCCACCTGTCGGGATCCAGCAAGATGCCTACTTGACTTAATGACGTGTATTAATGCACACTGTAAGTCACTTTGCATTACGATGTGAAATGACATCAGACATAGTGAAGAGTAAAAACAAATGGCTGTACAAAAACACTCGACTCAAATCAAATCAGACTTTACTGACCAACAAATGAAAGAAAACCACAGACACAGTAATCGCGTGCACTAAATGGAAAACATTTTGCGTGCATTGCTCCTAAACATATGTTTAAACAGCAGTGACCTGATGCCATAAGCAACCTTGATCCTAGTTGTTGAGGTTTGCGGCACAGCGCCGCCTGCTATAAAATGATTGGTAGCCTGGATGATTGATTTGTGATGCATTGCAAATATCTGGATTTAAGTGGATTTTCAACTCGCATCAGTGTGTTTGTGTGTGTGTGTGTGGGTATTGGTGTGTGTTTCTGTTCATGTGTTTTCATGTGTGTCAATAAGATGAAACAGACAGATAACTCATGCATGTCTGCATGCTACGTATGCTGCTATAAATACATTTATTAGGTACTGATGACAGTTTGTGAACTTGAACCAAATTAGATAAGAGTTGGCAAATTTATAGCCTACCTAGATTGAATGTCGTGATAACATGAGAGCAGTTACAGATTACACCAGAAGCATGATTATGAAACAAACAAACATGTTTTTTTTCACCTGTTTAAACATATTCGAATACCTGTTCAGTTTAGACCATGTTAAAGAATGAAGAGCAGACACACTCCACACACACACACACACACACACACACACACACACACACACACACACACACACAATTTCTCAGTTTATCTCCTCTATTCATATGCTGGGTTGGTGTGTGTGTGTGTGTGTGTGTGTGTGTGTGTGTGTGTGTGTGTGTGTGTGTCTGTAAGGGAGATTGTGTAAGAGAGTGCGTATTTATTGTACGTCTGTGTGTGTGTGTTACTTTTATATATATATATATATATATATATATATATATATATAAACACACGTTAGGATACATGGTGTGTGTGTGTGTGTGACATCAGTAGGGTAACACAACGACCATCTCCTGCCACACAGATCTCACCCCCCCCGCACTCCCCATCAACCCTCCCCCCCCCCCCCCCCGCCGCCGTCCATCCTGATCTCAGAGAGATTAATGTCCACACATCACCTCCGTCTTCCCATCCCTCACGTCAGTCGCCGAGTCATAAAAAACCCAGCAGCTTCAAGTGCCTTCGTGGCCCTCGCTGTCGTCGAGCGTACGCCGCCGCCCTCTGACCTCTAGCAGACAGAGAGCGGGAAAGCGCCGCGGGTTATAGCTTGAATTACGTTGTCGACTCTCCCCCGGTCGTATATACGCGGCGCGGCGCGGGGGGGAGCCGTCTCTCGGCCGGGAGGCCTCCCGCCGCAGGTTATCATGACGATATTTCCTGTGCTGCTTATTAGAGCGCGGTTACGGTCCACGACACACGCGTGTGCCTTGCTCAGCTCTCGTTGGCAGAGTTACGACGGGCGTGAGCCGCCCGCACGCTGATTTTAGTCTCGTAGGATTTGCGCTCTTTGATCAAAAACGCAAAAGAACAGGAAAAAAGTGATCAGCTTTTCAAACCGCTGAACACAACAAACCATGATGATATGATATGATATTGTCGGCTGTCACTTTACATTTGGATTCAAAACAATACAGGCACTATGGGAGAAATTTACTAGTTATTTACTATACATTTAACAGAAATATATTCCTTATATTCTACCATTAAATAAGAAAGAACATTCATTTTCTTGCCTATATGCTATATGAACGATATAAGTTGCGGGAAACAGGGGTCAGCAAGTACATGGTGCTTGATTCTAAACAGAACCAACAGATAAGAATAAATGCTATGTTGGCCGTGAGCCGTATGACATGGGAAGGTTTGTTAATGCAAACATCCCCCTTTAACTTATGGCCTGGTTTAGCGGTGGAAGGTTTGTTATCGTAACTGACGTCAAGACTGCAGACAGTATGGTTTCTTTGCACTATCTATAGTGTAGGAGTAACTAAGGGATCCTTATTAGGAATAAACAAATGAACAAGTGCACATTCCAACCTGACAGAAAGGGGGTTAAAAGAAGGGATCTGTGTGGAGCTCGGGAGTTCTTTGGCAAACCAACTCAGATTCTGTTGTTACTTCTTGCAAGTGATAATAAAGTCTTATATCTTCAGACCTCGTCTCTCTCAACCTCTCTTCTTCAGTTTAAGTGTTAGATGCGGTTTTTTCCACCTCATATTTGGCGTCACGAACAGGATTGAAGAACAGAGATCCGCCGGCCGCTGGGCTGGGTCGAGGACCGGCAAGGGTCACACAAAAACGGGTGGCCACCCAACTTTAAAAGGTAAGCATTGTTCTTACTTATTAATTTAGTAAATTTGTGTGATCATTGTCTGCCCGATTCTAACGCCCAGTGGTAGGTATTGTGTCTCTCCAAAAAAGAACCAAAAGCATATAAAAGGAGAGAGAGAGAGAGTGACTTGGAATGAAGTGACGCATGCATGCACACACAATGCTCTGTGATTTATATACATTGTAGCGGAGTGTGGAAAGTCCTGTGGTAGTTGGTATAAGTAAGGTCCCGTAAACGCGACTGGACATCGCTCTGTGGCCTATTATATGGACAACTCCATGATTTTATTTGTCCTGTGGTAGTTGGTATAAGTAAGGTCCCGTAAACGCGACTGGACATCGCTCTGTGGCCTATTATATGGACAACTCCATGATTTTATTTGTCCTGTGGTAGTTGGTATAAGTAAGGTCCCGTAAACGCGACTGGACATCGCTCTGTGGCCTATTATATGGACAACTCCATGATTTTATTTGTCCTGTGGTAGTTGGTATAAGTAAGGTCCCGTAAACGCGACTGGACATCGCTCTGTGGCCTATTATATGGACAACTCCATGATTTTATTTGTCCTGTGGTAGTTGGTATAAGTAAGGTCCCGTAAACGCGACTGGACATCGCTCTGTGGCCTATTATATGGACAACTCCATGATTTTATTTGTCCTGTGGTAGTTGGTATAAGTAAGGTCCCGTAAACGCGACTGGACATCGCTCTGTGGCCTATTATATGGACAACTCCATGATTTTATTTGTCCTGTGGTAGTTGGTATAAGTAAGGTCCCGTAAACGCGACTGGACATCGCTCTGTGGCCTATTATATGGACAACTCCATGATTTTATTTGTCCTGTGGTAGTTGGTATAAGTAAGGTCCCGTAAACGCGATTGGACATCGCCCTGTGGCCTATTATATGGACAACTCCATGATTTCATTTGTCCTATAGTGATTGGTATAAGTAAGGTCCCGTAAACGCGATTGGACATCGCCCTGTGGCCTATTATATGGACAATCCTATGTGCTCTATAGATCTATTTTTGGTAGGCAGGGTAGCGACGTCCTGTATAGATCAGTTTATTGAATAAATAAAAGTCTGGGCTGAAAGGCTGAGACAACCGTTATTTTGTGATTAAAGGCGAGTTAGTGTTTTTTCACTCAGGACCTTGCACGACAAATTCGACCATTTTCGACACGCTATAAAAAGTTGCATAAGTCGTTTTCTTTCTGTATTCAAGCCGTGGTAGTGTTTTTTCACTCGGAGACTTGTACGGCCCGTTTTGTTTTATTTTCTGTTAATTTGTCATATAGATCTATGTTTGGTAAGCAGGGAAGTTCCGGCCTGTATGGATCTGTTTTTAATGGCATAAAAGTAAAAAGTCTGAGCTGAAAGGCTAAGTCAACCTTTGTTTTGTGATTAAAGGCGAGTTAGTGTTTTTTCACTCAGGACCTTGCACGACAAATTCGACCGTTTTCGACACGCTATAAAAAGTTGCATAAGTCGTTTTTCTTTCTGTATTCAAGTAGTGGTAGTGTTTTTTCACTCTGAGACTTGTACGGCCCGTTTTGTTATATTATTCTGTCGCAGATAAATTGGAAAGACAGAGAAGTGCTGGAAAAGAGTATTGAAGCACCTCAATATTAGTAATAATAGTAATTGGTAACGCTTGATTTGCCTGAAGTAAATGTGTAAACCTTCCTGGATTCGTAGTACATAAGCCAACCCGCTACTACATTAATAGTATAAGAGAGATAGAGAGCTTGGTGATCAGGAAGGGAGGGGGGAGTAAGCCCCAGGCAGAGCAGAAGTGAGAATCGCCAAAGGTGGGAGGGGAGCACATTCCAATTGGCAGAGATAAAGAAAAGTTGTTAAACTAACGAGTAAAATAAGCTCAAATAAATTGTATTAAGAATAGTGTTTGTATACCTAGGGGTCAGGTAATAGGGTCGAGCAGAGTGGTTTGAGAAGCCTGTATAGAGAGCAGGGGTGAGAAAGAAGGAGAGGAGAACAGTGAGAAAAGGTGGGGGTCGAGCAGCTCTGGGGGAGCCGCAATTCAGAGAAGAAAAAAAAGGAAAAGAGCGAGGCTAGAGGAGAAGTTAGGAATCAGAAAAGGTGGGGGTCGAGGAGGCAAAGAAAAAAAAAAAAAAAGGCGTTGGCCAGTCTATTATTTGGCGCGTAAGAAAATGAATGTGTATCATTAGGCCTAAAGCTAATTTTAGTCTATGTTTGTTCTTTGCGACGGATATGTGAGAGACTGGAAAGGAAAAAGTAGAATAAAAAGCGGTTATAGATATTAATAAGTTGCGTGAGTGTGCTAAATATGCGTGAATGAAGTTACTTATTTATAAATTGAGCTCTAAATATTATTAATGACAAGTGGTCTAATTGTGGGAGTGACGACTCCTCATGTAAATATTGAAAAAAGAATTATTATCATTTCTTGAAAATGTGAAACTGTTTAGATTAAGAAGCTGCTGGCTGACGTAGAGAAAGACTTGCAAGGGCGTTGCAAATAATTCTCTAGTCGGGGGGCCACCAGGTTCCCCCTCCGAGTCAGAAGAGCATTGGACAGACTCTGCTCTCTCTGAAGTCACGTTAACAAGTGAACTGCGCATGTGAGGATTTTAGGAGGAGCTACAAGTTACACAGACGCGTGGTCACGCCCCTACAGCACTCTTGGAACTGCAAGGGAGGAGAAGGCAGAATGAGGCCTAGTACAATAATTCTGTTTACTAATTCATTACTTGATCATAAGTTATATTATTGAGACTTTTAAAATTATAAGAAATTACAGGGTTAACAAAAAAGGAAAGGAAATAAATAAATTAAAAAGGGGAAAGAGAACAATTATATTAGAAATGGCTAGTAGGGATAAAAAACATACTAGGAAACATTACCTGATCATGAATTTTATTATCGAGACTTTTAAATTCATAAATAACTACGTTAACAGATGTAATTACTGCAATAAAAAAGTGTTTTTGTGTAAAAGCTGATTGATTATTTTTAAGTGCCAACTTGTCAGTAATATGAAGCAAGTTTGTTCAAAGAGACATTAAATCTCTGTTTTTCTTTATCTACACTTGCACGAGAACCGTAAGCAAAGGAGGGGACCTCCACGGCCGGGGGGCTCCTTTCCAAAGAAACATCTCAAACGTTCCGTGTGCATCTTGTCGTCGATTCATAAAATAATGCTTGTAACAGATTTAGGTGATGACACAACACAGGCATTAGTTATTAGGCAGCCGATCGCCATAGCAACAACACTCTTAGTGGAAGGTGAAGAGATATCATCTACTACTACTACTTAGTGATAGTATTAGCACATCAACTCCTACAGGGGATGTGAGAACAATAACTACAACAAGGACAGTTTCTGAATCCACAACTATCAGGACCCTTATAAGCGAAGCTGTGGAGATAAGATTCTCTACAGATGTGTTATGAGTGAGAAGAAAAGAGAGGATAATATTAGGAATGTTCCAAAAAGAAGGAATACGGAGAAGGCAGAGAGAAAAGTTAGAGAAGGGGTAAGAAAAGTTAGAGAAAGTGAAAGAAGGGAAAGAGAGAAACATGGTCAAGAGAGAGGGAGAGACCCATCCCTATACATGGACTGTTATAAAATAATTAGAAGAACAGTGAAAGAGTGGAGTAGTGATAGCGATTGTAATAGAGATGGAGACGAGGGGGGTAAGAAAGGAAGAAAGTTAAAAGAAAGTCAGATGAAGATGACAGCGGAGCGCAGTCATGAGGGAGAGAGTTTCAGTGGGACTTCAGGGAAAGAAAAGGAGGGGGCCGAGCCTAGCAGCTGTAGATCAGCACAAGATCCCCTGGTGTTCGACTTACAAGAGGGACTTAAGAGATTGCAAAGGAAGACAAGAGCGCCAAAGAGTTATGCAGGAGTTTACCCTATACTACTACTACTACTAGTAGTAGTAATAATAATAATAATAATAATGATAAATACATTTTATTTGAAGGTGCCTTTTAAAACACACAAGGTCGCCTTACAGTGCAAAGTGGTAAAGGGACAACATGCTCAGTATGTCCCATGGGGATCGCAGGACTTAGAGGGGTTAGAATAAAAACATAATAAAGAAAGCGCTGTGAACATTAGAACAGTTGAAGGTCTGATGGGACATAGAAAGTACACATGTAGAGATCAATGATGTATTAGTGTCTGTTATTTGTTTTCGTGTTTTCTCTGAATTTATTTTACAACTGTGTGTGTTAAAGTGTTTTAGTGTTTTGTGGGACAATTAGCAGACCAACAGCTCATTTAAGTTGGGTACTATTCATTTAAATCAAAAGTTATCTCCTCTACCGCTCGTCCACAGAAGTCCAGGGGTCAACCAGCGCTGGGGACTCGTGTAAGAGTTCAGGGAATTTCCTTCTCACCAAACTGAGACAGGAACCCGCCCTAAAAGGACCCTGCGGGAGCGCGGTAGTTATTACAAGACAAAAACCTGATACGCAGTGTTGGTGTGTAACAATAAAGTCCATCGTTAGGTTGCTTAAAATACCTCCATAGTTTGGTGTTGAAACTGTTGAAAGAAAGTTGCTCTGGGTTGCCTAGGTCGAACAGGAGGTGTGTCTCCAAGGGGGGAGAGTGGACTGCATGGTATAAGTCCCGCCTCTGTTGTCATGGCGAGCCACATCTTGATTTTCATGTGTTTTGTCAAAATAGATTGCAGGTTGTTTAGTCTTTGTTTTAGTTGTTTGTGTTTTATTTGTTTAATTGTCAAATTGTTTTGGTCAGATAAATGTTCTCTGAAGATTTGCAATGACCTGGTTAAAGTGATCATTGAAAGGTACTTCAGCAATCTGCTGGGAAGGGATCTAATGCACAAGTTAGATTGTTTATTGACATTGGGAAGACTTGGGTTTACCTTGCAAACGCCAACGCCTAATGCTGTTATGCTATGTTGAAAATCTTTATTTGTTAGCTTCGTCCATCACCACGTCAAAATTACAGCGTTAACACTGTGTGGTGTCTCCATTACGCATACACAGGACTGCATGGATAGCTGTCATAGATATCTGTCTCTACTCCTCCACAGCCAGCTATCCAATGGGCTGAACATAAGAATCAGAAGGGATTTATTCCCATACACGGCGTCCTGCAACAGGCCAGTAGGGAAGGCTGGTTAGCCTATGACGGGTAAGATCCCACCTTGAAACCGCGGGACAACCTAAGACAGGCACAGTCACGAGTACTTGGCCAAGTCTCTGAGCGCTGACTCACTTGATCATGAAGTGATGAGAAGATGAAACCATCCGAGGAGAAACCATTTGGGTTGAAAGGTGGAGGATAGGATAGATTCCGGCTTAAGCAGCGAATATGTGGCAATAACTAGGACAGGTCATTTTTAGGGTATATAAGGATTTGCGGTTTGTTTTCGGTATAGTGCATGATTTAAATTTGGTAACAGCGTGGTTTAAAAGCGGTTGATGGGAAACCCATATCATATCAAAATTTGGTTTAGGATTTACTGGCTGCAATTTCCCTTTCTACTAGATTGGCTGTAGTTAAGGTTAAAGGGAATAGCACCTTAGGAGGGATACGGGCAGAAGGTAATTATTTAGCTAACTTGGCCTTAAAACAAGGTGTTGGATACTCATAATCAGCCATTGACAGAGGTGCATGGCATGGTGCTCATGGACATTTTGTTGCACCTACCTGGCTGGTACATTTTCTCATTAAAGATGCGCATGGTTTTCACCATGGCGCAAGGGGGGAGGTAATGAAGGAAATCAGAAAACAAGGTTTAAAATCAGAAAACAAGGTTTTTGGTCACCATACTTGCAAACAATGATTGATAATCAGCTCAATGATTGTGAAGTATGTGCGGAAAACTACGTATGAAAAACAAGCACTACTCCATTGGGACATATTCCCACACCCAGGGGACCATTTAGACATATGGTCTTGGACTATGTTGATATGATCGAAAGTGTATATGGTAAAAGGTACATGCTAATAGTCAATTGACAGATTCAGCAGATAGGTAGAAGCGGTCCCAATAAAAGATCAAAGTGTGACTATTGCAATCAAGTTTTTATCTAGAATAGTCTTGCCAAGGTTTGAAATTCAATTAGAAATTAGATCAGACAATGGATCAGCTTTCATTCGGAAAACTGTGAAAAGTGTGGTGCAGCAGTCACACATCAAACAGCGATTGGGTTGTGTTTACCATCCCCAGTCACAAGGAACGGTGGAAAGAGTGAATGGGACATTCAAGCAATTAACATCTCTGCAAGTGAAAATTGAATTGGTAGATGCACTACAACTAACACGAATGAGTTATCGCATGCAAGCTAACAGAATGACCAGCTAACCGCGCATGAAATGCTTACGGGTCGACCCATGCTTTCACCTACATTTTGAGGGCCCCACAAGGGGCCCCCATTAGAACAATTATAAATAAAATTGAAAAAGTATATCAGACAACTGACTTCCATGCACAAGCTTGTATTCTAATAGGAGAAACAGAATTCCAGAGGTGGAGAAACGACCCACCAAGGGGGGTGGGACCAGGCGACCAGGTGTACCTAAGGGTGTTCCGGAGAAAGTGGAACGAGCCCAGGAGAGAAGGTCCATACAAAGTCACCAACACAACGCCAACAGCCATCGAGGTGGAAGGGAGGTCCACCTGGTACCACCTCAACCACAGCACCAAAGCCGCTCAACCAAGGACGAGGGAGGACCGCAAGGAGGAGCTGGGTGCAGGTGTACCCGGCAGTGACCAACCACCCCAGGACCAGACATAGACCGGCCTGGAACAACAGCCACATGATGATGCTGAGGCTGACGAGCATGCTGCTGATCCTCTGCGGGCTTTGGTAAATTCTACAGGCCCAGAGACGGATCCAGAGGAAGAGTGAAACAATAGAGCAGACCTGGACCAACCAGGAATCAAGTGGTATTACTAGAGAAAGCATGAATGTGTTGCAGAAAAGGCCAGCCCCGAGATTTTCGGGAATAGTTAAACATGCAAAGGAAAAAGGTCAGAAAATCAAGTTGCCTTATATGTTCAAATATATATTCAATTATATATTCAAAATGAGAATTATGAAGATGAGCAAATTACTCTTACTGTCATGATAGGTAGCCATACACCCAAAGTATAACTTAGTAACCTGGGGACAAGTTCAATGTACAATAGACATTCGGCAAGAACCAATGTACTGGTGTATAACAGTAGAATCAAGAGATCAATGGGATCAGGTAGTAGTGCGTATAAATTAGAATTAAAAAAGAGGTTTCCGCATGTAGAGTCAGAAATAATACTAGACTTAAAACCAAATGTAGAAGTCTCTTGTGTGACCAAGGACCAACGTGGTATAGTCAAAATAGATCCAAACCCAGTTACTGATAAAATAGATTCAACTTAAAATAATGATAAAATCGAAAATAATAATAACTTCTCAACAACAGGAGAACAAAACAATAAGAGCTATAATAAAAGGTTAAATCTGAGCGAAATCAACGTAAACTTAAAAAGAAAACCTTTGACCAATTGTATAATCAAGTAGGAGAAAATAGTTGGAATAAATGGGTGAAGTTCACTGGAAAACAGATAGATGCAGATAAATTGCTATTTATGTAGTAAAAATTGTCAAAGTGCATTATACGTAGTAAACTATGAACATGACTAGGAAGAACGCAGAACCCAGAGGTATACCAAGCATATACAAGGCCAGGAACGAAGTAGCTTCAGGATTTGAAGCTATCATGCCAATAATAGGACTAGTAAAAAACGCAGAATGGATTAACTACATTTATTATAATCAACAACGGTTTATTAACTATACGGATGATGCTCTATCCGCCCTAGGTGAACAGTTGAAAGCCACAAGCGCTGTGGCTTGGCAAAACAGGCAAGCATTAGATTGGCTCTTATGGAAAAGGGAGGAGTGTGTGAACTCATAGGCGAAATGTGTTGTACCTTTATCCCAAATAATACTTCACCGAACGGAACATTCACACTTGCCATGAATAAACTTAAAAAGCTAAGACAGGAGGTTAAAAACAATGCGGGACATGGGAATGATTGGATGTCATGGCTAGAACTGCGTATGGGTAAATGGGGAACAATATTGGCTCAAATAGGATTAGTTCTTTTGATTGTATTCACAATGATGGGATTGATTTTTTGTTGTTGTATTCCAGTACTAAGGTCCATGATAGAATCTAGGCTAAACAAACAAATGTTCCTTATGACCAAAGGCATAGTTGAGGAGAAAGGAATAGCATGGGAGTATATTGGGAACAAAAGCCAGAGTGCTTAGAGGGATGACGACGATATGGAAAGGGAGAGATCCAAGGTTTGACCTGGCCTCAAGGGGGCCCGCATGTGCACGTGCTAGAAACCTCTCCATGTGGGCCCTTGGTACGCAGAATGGACACTGAACTCATACCATAACCGGACATGAAGAGGCTGGTGACAGCTGGAGCAACGACTACAACACTGCCCAAAACCCCCCACATACATACAGCACACCAATACATGAAGATCACCTGATCATCCACGACCATGCATGTTGAAAGAATTGAGTTTTTATTTCTTCTTTTGTGTCACATACTTCCTGTAAGGATGACTTTTATTGCATGCTGAAAGTTTGTTTAATTTTGTGTAATGCATTCTTTGAAGTACTTATATGATGTTTGTCTAGGTCATGGTTTGTGGAGAGATAATGATGTCGATGTTTTTCACGACTTATATAGAAAACGACACATGCAAGGCTCTACTTAAATAACAGGCTGCTGCTTACATGACATGAATAACTGAATTCATTATGCTATGTGATTTACTACATTAACTTGTCATACTATTAAGGTGTTTTGAATTAATATGTATTTTGATATAGGCCTACGTATGCTAAAGGGTTTTAGGTTGACTTTTGATTTTTGTGTTGCATGTTTTTATATACGTTTATGTATTGTCCTTATGGGTACCAACTCAGAGGATCGAAAAACTTATAGGGTATCGCACATTTGGTAATCTTTTTTAACTTGCTTCATTGAAAGGCTCAGGTTGAAAACCCTGGCACAGGTTGAAATTCCTATGATGGTAATGAAAGCAAGATGTTTTTTCCAGGTAATCAAATGTGAATACTGTTCGTTTATCTAGCAGTCTGGCAAGTAGTTATCTGTAACTTTGGGTTATTAAGGTAAGGGTAGTTGACATTGGGACTTAGTAAGTCCCAAAGGGGGGATATATGGGAGAAATTTACTAGTTATTTACTATACATTTAACAGAAATATATTCCTTATATTCTACCATTAAATAAGAAAGAACATTCATTTTCTTGCCTATATGCTATATGAACGATATAAGTTGCGGGAAACAGGGGTCAGCAAGTACATGGTGCTTGATTCTAAACAGAACCAACAGATAAGAATAAATGCTATGTTGGCCGTGAGCCGTATGACATGGGAAGGTTTGTTAATGCAAACATCCCCCTTTAACTTATGGCCTGGTTTAGCGGTGGAAGGTTTGTTATCGTAACTGACGTCAAGACTGCAGACAGTATGGTTTCTTTGCACTATCTATAGTGTAGGAGTAACTAAGGGATCCTTATTAGGAATAAACAAATGAACAAGTGCACATTCCAACCTGACAGAAAGGGGGTTAAAAGAAGGGATCTGTGTGGAGCTCGGGAGTTCTTTGGCAAACCAACTCAGATTCTGTTGTTACTTCTTGCAAGTGATAATAAAGTCTTATATCTTCAGACCTCGTCTCTCTCAACCTCTCTTCTTCAGTTTAAGTGTTAGATGCGGTTTTTTCCACCTCAGCACTCACCCATATTGATATTATATATTATATATATTATATATATTGAGCCACAAAGCCTGTAGCCATCGCAACACTCAATCTGTTGGTCTGTCAGTGTCAGAAACGGCGTAGCAACCATATATATATACCTGAGTCTGTCTTCCGTATGTTTGTATAGTTGTATTATTGACATTGAGACAAGTTAGAAACAAGGTTATGAAATGTGTTATAACTCACTAGTCATAACTGGTGGGTTATAAGGTCTAAATAATGTATGAACATGTGTCAAGATAAGCAAGATATCTTGCATTACCCATAGGGGCCGCATGTAACATCAACCACTCGATCGAAACCCTGGTGTGCAGTTATCCTGTATCAATGTGCTTTGTATTATTAGAGAATAGAGAGGATTTGTGTAACAGGCGACCACATACATCCCATTGCATCCTTCGACCAAATACGTTTTTTCGACAGAGCAATTTCTATTTCCTTTCAAGTGTCTCCATGGCATTGGCGTTCTATCAAACAGGATGAAGAGATGCTTGACTTGCAGGGGTGGCAGAGACACATATTGGTCCAATTCAGCCACGTAAATACACACGACCGGCTGTGTAGCGAAGGTGTGAGGTGAAGCTAGTGAGAGAGAATCACGACAGAATAAAGAAAAATAATTGGATTTAAAAAATGCACCTCTACAACTCTACAGTTTAAAAAAAACATTTAAACAGATTCCTTTTAAAATGCACTGTAACAGATATCCAACAGAGATACTTTGATAGAGACACAGATAAGGAGCAAATATTTTTGGTCTTTATTTTTCATAGCAAACTTTAATTTACACAACGGTTTCATTAATTTAACTGCACTTGTTATTTTATAAGTCTACAAGGTTAAGGCTAAATCATCGTTTGGAATAATGAGGAAATATTATTATTATTGGTTTCATTCCTGACAGACATTCAGGGGCATCTCATGAGGAATAAAGGGAAGATAATTGGCTCATTAATTTTGGGCTAATTAATTTCCAGATATGCCTAAGTGAGTCCACCAAGGTTGCCGCATCACTTAAGCCTGTTTCTTGTTGGCCTTAGGTCCGCCAGGGACGCGCCCCGACTTCTCCCCACGCAGGTAGAAAACGGTCCCATGGAAATATTAAGAGCACGTCTCTGCTCCCCCTGTCTTTCTTTAAATGCCACAAAAGATAAAAAGCAATTAGTGAGATAGTTTCACCCGTTGCCTTCATCAGAAAGAGGGAGAGCTGCAACTTCCCGGCAAAAGAGCGAGAGAGGTAATAAAAGAGCCTTTATTTTTACTGTCCAGTTGTCTTTTTTTCACTGCGTCACACAGAGCGCTAAGTTTGTTTCCAGAGAGGCATGGCATTTACTCCGCTGTCATGTGTGGTCAGTGGTCACCCCTTGTCAATCAAAGCTGTACTTTTATGTATTTTGGATATAATGGACATGGTCTAAAACCTACTTGTATGATTTCAAAAGTCATAATTTTTAAAAGTTGAAATCCTATTTAAAGGTCAAGTACAAGTCTATGCTTTAAAAGATGTGACGAAGAGCTATTACTGTCGTTGTAATTGGGTCTGCAAGGAGAGAAAACTACCTTATACAGAAAAGTATAGCTTTGATCGACAGGGGATGACCAAAGCGAGAGTGGAGTAAATGCCATGCCTGTCTGGAAACAAACGTACAGGTCTGTGTGACGCAGAGAAAAAAGAGGTTCTTTTCTTACCTCTCTCGCAAGTTGCAGCTCTCCCTCTTTCTTACGAAGATAAAGGGTGAATCTACATACATATCTCAATAATTGCTTTTTACCTTATGTGGCATTTAAAGAAAGACAGGGGGAGCAGAGACGTGCTGTTAATATTTCCATGAGACCGTTTTCTACCTGCGTGGGGGACCTAAGGCCAGCAAGAAACAGGCTTAAGTGATGCGGCAACCTCGGTGGACTCACTTAGGCATATCTGGAAATAAACCCCAGTCCGAAATCTCGGTGTAGTTAGGGACTCGGACCTTAACTTTAATAGCCACATAAAGACCACTGCAAAATCAACCTGCCTGCATAGTTTCACCTCAAAAACATAGCAAGAATTAAAGGGTTGATGTCCAAACAAGACCTGGAAAAAACGTATCCGTGCTTTCATTTTTAGTAGGCATGACTACTGCGATGCCGTTTCCGCAGGTCTCTCTGAAGATGCTGCTGCTAGGGTTTTAACTAAGACTCAGAAAGCAGACCACATCACTCCAGTGCTAAGATGCACTGGCTTCCTGCGCGCCGGAGAATTGAGTTCAGAATATCACTAGTAGTGTATAAAGCACTACATGGATTAGGACCCAAATCCATGTCTGATCTGCTTGTGTGTTGTGAGCCCACTAGGTCTCAGGTCATGAGGGGCCGGCTCGCTGACCGTTCCCAGGGTTCAACCCCGGCGTGGCGAAGCAGCTTTTGGTTGTTATGCACCACAGATCAGGAACAAACGTCCCGAACATGTGAGGTCTACCTCAACACTTTACTCTTTTATATCAACATTTCCGTTTGCTGCAGCTTTTAATTCAAAATATATATCTGCATCTTATACTTTTTATTTTATTTTATTGAACATTTTTTAATTATTTTATTTCTTGTATTTTACATTTCTCCTTTTCTTGTTTTAATGATTGTCCTTTTAATGCTTTTGCATGTGATTGCTTCCTTTGGTGCTATATAAATAAACTTGCCTTGCCTTTTAGATGCTATACAGTATTTATGTGGCAGATAGATAGATAGGTAGATGGATGGATGGATGGATGGATAGATAGATAGATAGATAGACAGACAGATAAATAGATAGATGGATATATATATATATATATATGTTTTATTAGTCCCTGAGTAATAGTTCCTGGGATTGTGGATTGTGAAAGGCGAGTTTTTGGGAAACTGTCTACAGTTCTCAACAGGAAATGATTACGCTAAGCGCTGCACAACTGCAGCATCATCATCATTTCAACTTAACCAAGGGTTTTATTCATCAAGGATATGAGGTCATGGTGATGTATACTTATGTCTATGTCAAGTAGGCCTACGTTATTACTTTTACTTGTCAAATGTTCACTGGAAGCTTGTAGGGCTCTAAGGATTTATTTGTTCACTATTATTATAATATACATGTATATATATATATATATATATATATATATATATATATATATTATTGAGTATATATGATGAGTATCTGACAGGTATGAGAAAAAGCAGAAGAACGTGGAAACTGCATGTGGAAAAGTCCCAGGAGGCAGCCGTGATCTCCAGCAATGATAGCAAACATAACCACTAATAACAGCACCGCCTAACTAGCTGTCTAACTAGCTGTCTAACTAGCTGTCTAACTAGCTGTCTGACTAGTTGTCCAATGACATGTCCCTTGCGACGTTATTGTTCCTATCTAGGTGTGAAGCCAGGGGGTTTCATTCCCAGTGACTAAATACGCTGGCATGAGGAAGTTCATGGGGTATTTATGATTCTACTTCAGTATAGGAAAGACTAGTGTGTTCACACTTGAAGTTTTGTTGTATTTTTAATTTTATTTTCTCTCGTATTCACACTCACTCCCCTTTTTTGGCGCTTATTTTCTTCCTGACACCTGCTTGCCTTCTCCTGAGATCACACAGAATTATTTATGAGACCTGGCACTCAGAAGTGGGATTTATTCTGTGTTCGTTCTTTTATTAATTCTTTCTTTCTTTCTTTAATTCGTTCTTTCTAGCTCTCTTTCATTCTCTATTAAGTTGGTTTGTGCTGTCTTTATTTTCTCTTTCTTTATTTCTTTCTTTCTCTCTTGCTTTCTCTCTCTTTCTCTCTTTCCTTCAACACACGTTCACCCTGTGTCAATCACATGCGCATCAATCATGTTTTGTGCGCCGCAGCACTGTGTGTGCACCAGACACAACGTGATGGAAAGGTGTATTCCCATGCTCGTATTTTGGAAATGGTTATCATCCGCAGTCTCATATAGTGTAAGCCGTATGACACTCGCAATCACAAGGAGGATGGATCTAAACCGAAAAGCTTATCTCATCCAAGCCCATTCAAAACATGGCAGAATAACAAACACTATTTTATCGCTTTGGAGGAAATTCCTCGCTCCCATTGATCGTTGTATAAGAAAAGAAGGAAAAAAAAACGCCCCTCTCTAGCTACCGCTCACCTGCAGTGCAGCAATACTAAAGTTGATTTGATAGATACAGATTTTATTATGCCACCCAATCATTACCATAATTTTATGAGTTTTTCTGTCACATTTGTTCCCGGAACCGTTCCTCTGGTGGCCCGTCGGCCGGGGGCCCGCGAGCCCAACGCCTCGAATCAGTTTCAACCACGCACCGTCGCGATCCATCAGTTTCATTTGAAAGATCACAGGCGTGCTTAGCCGAGATTACCCCGGGTGTTATTCAACAGTAAAGCAATGTTTCATCCTTTATCTGCCGTCGTCGCTCGTGTGCAGCGATCAGCAGAGAAACGAGTGAGGATGAGGGCATACATCTTCTTTATCGCCGCGAACACGCCTGCAAAACCCGTGAGATCTGCCGGCGAGAGAGATCTCGCAGATACGATCCCCGAAGGGGATCCGGGTTGGCGGTGATTCTTGAAAGTTCAAGGGTCAATGCCGCTCCTGCCCATGGGTATTTTAAAGCGCGATGGTTGCGATGGCTTGTGTGAGCGCGGGTGAGATGAGAGGGGAATGAAGATGAGGTGAGTGAAAAGGGGGCCTTAGGCTGTACATCTTCTTCTTGAATGCAGGGTCGTGGAAAGCTTGTTCTTTCAGCGTTTTCTTTGGAGTTGGATCCTTGTGTTGCCTCCAAACTATTTCTATCTCCCTAGCTATCTATTGTTCTCTGTATTTCTCTCATTCATTCAGAACGTATGTATATTCATATTGAATGCATACCGTGAGTGTTTTCTTCTCTGGCAAAATCAGTTCCTCTTGGTAATCAAAGTGCTTTCACCACCTTCTATTAATCTCTGCCTGTAATTAGTTTGTTCACAACCTCTTGTTTTTTTTCTATTCCTGAACTTTTGTGAGTCAGGGAGCTGAAAGAATTGGGCTTTCTTTTTCACCAGTCTCTCTTCAATCGAAATAATCCACTTCGCTTTAATAAAAGCACTCACAGCCCACGCTTGTTCTTGAATATTGTGGCCAACAGACAGTATATCTCCCTCTCGCTCTCCCTCGTCTTCACTCCGTACCTTACACTATGAGTCACCTGTCATCCGTCGCGGATGACCCTCGCTGCGCCGCCGAGTTTAGACACCTCGCGCCAATACTGGTGGCAGGCTGAGCCGAAGACGACATCTAGCCAACGGCTAGCCATAACGCGCCGTCTCATCCATCCACTACACGTAGGGCTGTGGAGGAGGCGAGGTGTTTATTAAAAGCCCACTCTGCTGTCACCATGGAGTCAGCAACTCAGATCTACTTGAGGCCGCCGTCGCGAAGGCTTTCTCGTTGGTGACGAGAGCGCCTAGCTACTGTTTGGTTAGTGCAATATAGTATTGTCTCATTCTGAAGCACAAAATTGGGTTTTGTGGTGCTTTTCTCCTCTCTGACCTTTTCCCCTTTTGCACTGTTGATCACAGATAAGGTGTTAAAATCACCAGTAAGTATAATTAGTATTAGTATTAGTATTTTTCTTAATATGACACATTTGGTCATTAGGATCCTATAATTATTAGTAGTACACTATGTTCAAGTCAGATTTAATCAAAGTGTGACTGTCTTTGGGACTGATCACTTACCACATTCCCACGTACTCATTATACACACACACACAAGCACGCACACTCTCTTTCACACCCGCCATTTAATTGCACACCTACCTTTGACATCTCATTTCCAAAATGTCCCGAGTGTCCGAAAGCTGAGGACACAGTGTCTGAGACATCTGTCGCCAAGGGACTCATTGAGCACGCAGCACTTTAGCGAGTCCTAAAAAAGTCTTTGAAAAGGCCACAATGTGTCACAACTTGTGTGAAGTCATTCAAAGTTACCCTATTACAAAAACTAATGTAGATAGGTTGATCTGAGCAAGACTGGCACATGCTATACTATATGTCTGCAGTTTGCCACTTTGGTTTAGCCATTTTCAGTCATTCCACCTTCATTTGATCTTGAAAAGAAACTTTGAGGAGTCCTCATTTACAATAGTGATGAGCTACAGATAGTAGTTTGAGGCAAACTGCAGACATACAGCATATCCATGGTAGCCATAACCTATTCATTAGAGTAGGATTCCCTAAAGTGCATACGTAGCTTAGGATAACTTCAGAAAGAAAACTGTACAAATGCAACTTCCCGGTCGAGGGATACCCAGAAGTCCAGGTTGGCATGGAACTGATCCAGCATGTCTCTTGTGGATAAAACGGTTTCTCCAACACACAGCACTCTGGGCCCCAGCGGCCATCCTCCACCATTTTGGGCCGGCATGAATAAGTAATGGAATAGTAACGCAGGGACAAGTCAGCTAAATATTTCATCCCTGCAGCCCCATACTGTGACCTGAAAATGAGGAGGGTCGGGGAGTCTAAAATACTGTGAAAATGTCTGAAACTGATCTAAGTATATTTTAGAAAAAGACACAGATGGAATGTTTTAGTATCTGAGTAGTATGTAGTATCGGTAGTGCCCTGGTGTAGTGCATTGTCAGTGTGCTCTCAGTGTGCTTAGTTGTATTGGCGCAGTCTTTCGGCCTCTGAGGAGTACTATCGGTGTAGTTGTTTCTGTGAACAACTCGCTGTAGTTTCAGAGTAGCATCCGTGTGTTGTGTGTAGTCTCGGAGTAGTATTGTAGTAGTATTTTCCACCACATGGTACCGGCTTGGCTCGGCTCGGCTCGGCTCGGCTTGACTCTACTCGCTTGGATTGGTTTTCCATTAGCAAAAGTTGTGGATAGTACCTGGTACCTGGTCGATACTAAAAGGCGACGTGAAACACTGCAGACTGTGAGTGTGTGGTGTGAGTGAGATGATGAGCGTCTGGACCAGGAGCTGTGATGCTTCCCTCGTGATGAAGGGACACATCCTGCGGATATTGTAGAGCGCGAATCTACAGGATCGGGCCACTGCAGGGATGTTTGCAGTGCAATACAGTTGACTGTCAAGAACCATGCAGAGGTTCCTCGCGGTTGTGGATGGAGGTACATCAATGCCCTCAACAATGACCTGCAAGTCCATGAAGAGGAGCTCGGTCTTGTGAAGGTTGAGCTTCAGGTGATGCGCAGTCGTCCCATGTGCCATGATGTCTGCAAGACATTGTGAGATGAGTGTTGCAGTCAAGGTCGCATAGTAATGGTAGGAGAAACCGTGTGTATATAGTATATAGTATACAGGGAGAACAGAAGGTGTCCTTGAACTGAGCCTTGGGGGACACCGGTGTCAAGAGCGCAGAGTTTAGAGGAGCCATTCCATGTGATCCGATATGTGCAATTCGACAAGTAGGATATGAACCAGGATAGTGCAGAGTCAGCAATGCCGAGCTTAGTGAAATGGAGAGGAGGATCTGGTGGTTCATGGTGTCAAATGCAGCAGATGAGAGAGATGCGGCTCCATCGGCGCGAAGGGACTGTGTTACCAACGAGGAGAGTTGTCTCAGTGGAGTGTGCAGTCTTGAAGCCTGACTGATGAGGGTCTATAAGTGTCTGTGTAGTCAGGGTATTATTGGAGGTGTATTAATGTAGTCTCGGAGGAGTATTGTATAGTCTTAGTGTACGTTTGGTTGAGTCTCATATTTACTCACGGAGAGCTATGTTACTCGGCTGTTTTACTACCCGAAAGTTTGACATTACGTAACACAAGGGCGAAATAGTGAGTCACACATTGTGGGGGGGGGGGGACCAAATCATGTCGGGAGTGTGGGGTCTTCCACTTACATCAAACCTATGTTAACTTTGAGCCAACCATGTGAAATAATCACTTCATCCACAAAGTCAGATCGCTGGACGTGACGCTGAAATATTGTGTGTATGGGTGGGTGGGGGGGACAAATTAGCTCTCTTTGAACACCGGCCCCTCCTGGGGAATTTCGCCTCTGATGTAACGGTTCTGCTCTGACCTCTGCCTCCGCCTGCGTCCCTCCATCGCCGCCTGCATACCTTCGTGTAAATGCTCATTAATCTCTGGGTTACCCAATCCTCTAATCCATTAATCTTTGCATTCTGCAAGCACTTCAATCCCCCTGGAATGCGGTTCCTCGGCCCGCCGGGGTCCCGGCGCCTACCGGCTTCCTTTAGTGTCCTCTGAAGGTATCGGCATGAAGGATGCAGGACAAAACTACCGTCACAGACAAACACGAAGGAGTGAATAAAAGCATTACTAATAATAAGCGATTGAGGAAATGTGTAGGCGACTTGAGGTCTGAGGTCACGTTGCTCAAGGGCACTTGGCTCTTACTATAGCTCACGACACTAACAGCCAGTGTCAGTTGGCTTGTCAGTATTCACCCCACCTGTTTCCGCTAAGGGCACATCACTTAAAGATAGAGAGATATCTATCTAATTAAGAATAATTATCTAAAATAAGCGGTTGCTAAGCAACTCTAATTTCCGCTGAAAAATGAAGAAGTAGTCAAGCGTTAAAGCACATCAAATTATCATCATTTAAATATTTTATGTGGGCTAAAAAAAGTGTGTTGCTTGTATGAAATATGGTCTATTATTGCACAAAAAAAAAATCTATTAGTCTTACTAGAAGTAAGACAAGAGGGACATGCTCTTGAATGGAGAATAATATATAACATTATCATATACATATCGAATTATTAATTGGAAGTGGAATAATAATAATTATTAAGTAGCTCAAATTCATATTCATGCACTTGAGGAAAAGTAGTCAAGTGCTTTAAATCCCCCCACCAATTAGTGTTTTTTTTATAAGAGCTGACATAATAACAGTATTATAGTACGACACAGTAGCAGTATTTTACACGTATACCAGGTCTTTCTTCATGTCTCCATACGTACGACGGCTCAACCCTGCGATATAAAGTCACTCCTATACTTCTCTTCCATGTGCGCGGAGCACAGCCATGTTCATGCATGGCCCTTGCCATAGAGGCCGCCCCTCGATCGACTGCTATTGTACTGGGGAAATAACAGCCAGGCGCTGGAGCGAAGGGCCAGATTGATACACAGCCCTCATTAACAGTCTAAAGTAGTGGCAGCGTCTAATTATGAACCTCATCTGTCAGCCATAACAAGGGCTGTCAGCGATATTTAGCCGGGCAAAAAAAATGTATAAAAAATACAAGCGCACTTTGCTTCTGTATTCGCACCGCGTTGCCCCGCAAAGAATTTGCAAAGTCGCACTCATGACACTAATGGCCTTCCTTAATCTAATGAATGACGTGTCAAACTCAGAAAGAAACCACAGAGAAGCAGACCGGTTTGCGCCGGCAGGGCCGAATAGAAATCACTGCCTCTGATTTTCTAAAAAGGCCCCATGAAATGAAAAATACATTCACCCAGTGTTAATCCTGTGTCCCCGTGTTTGTCGTTCATTTATTTCTTGTTATATGCCAAATAGCCCAGACACACAACGATCCCTCACATGCAGCGCGATTGGCTACTGTAAACGCCAATCAATATCCGATATTTTTACCGGAAATACTGTATGTAAATGTGCAGAATCAAACATCACCCTGACCTCAATTTCAAGAGGCCTTCAAAGATTAAAACAAAGCTGCTTTCTTGCCCTTGTGCAGAGAGGCCGTTATTATTATTATTATTATTATTATTATTATTATTATACAGCCGCGGGGTGAGGCGTGTCTCTCGGGTCCGCCCGCCTCTGGAGCCGAAGACATAAGACACCGAATTGACTGCACAGCACAAAACAAAGTCTCTGCTAATCAGTTTTTTTTTATTTATTTCCTTTTATGGATACTTTGTGCTCTAAGTCAATATGCACCTATACATATTATTACTACACCAATATAATCATGTATTGTAAATAAACATTAAAAAAACCCAGATGTTGATATTAGCTATAATTATTTACGACTGCAATAAAATGTGCGCTCGGTTAAAACATTGCAAGTCATTATGCACCAACATATGGGTGTTGAAAGACTTGGCAACAATTTCTCCCTCTAATGAAGCCATTATTTTGCCAGTATCAGGTTTGGTAGTGTGAGGTTAATGGCGTCATTAGACGACAAATCGCTACCCAGGGCCTTTAAAAACCGCCTCGCCTCTTTTGTTTTTTGGCTATAATTCACGGTTTGCCATCTTTGCCGGTGGAAAATATTAAATTACACGGAAACAGATTAGCTGGGGCTCACACCGCGGAGGGCTTTTATTGTGGCGCTGTGATTCAGCGGCGCTATTTATGACCCAAACTCTGTGTGTGTATGTGTGTGGGTGTGTGGATATGGGTGTGTGTGTGTGTGTGTGTGTGTGTGTGTGGGGCAATGATTTAGCGGCCTGCGGGCCTCGTGCTTCTCCGCGGTTATGTGTCCGGTGAGGGTCTCTTGTCACAGAAAGAGACGGTAGAAGACACAGCGAGACAAGGACGCGCTCATTATCCTCCATCTGGGAGCCACAGCTCTCTCAGCACATCGGTGGATCTGGAACGAGGTCTGTCCCTCGAGTGAAACGTCCTTCACTGGATGCCCGTCGATGAGGACAGGTCCGGCCGGATGTGAACCCTCAAAACGTATCTTATTCATACATTTTTAAGTATTAGGCTACTATGGAACAAGTAGGATTGATGGTCATTTCCACCTACAGATACCCCTACTGTTTCACATGAAGCTCCACAAATTTACCCAAGGACAAACACATGACTTAGACTTAAACCGGATCAAATCATTATTTGTCACTCACTGTTGTACTACTGTATGTATTTTTTCCAAAATGAGGAGGGTTGCATGTGAAATGTTTAAACTGATTCCAAATTGATTATATATGTACACATGACACACGGCCTGGTTCTCTCTGTGCTATCTGAGATATTTCTTTTTCTAGGATGGCGAAGGCAATTCCCGCCCTAACCCTTACCCAAAACTTAACCATCTCTAACCTAATACCTAAACTTAACCATTTCTAATCTAACACCTAAATTTAACTATCTCTAACCTAATGCCCAAACATAACGACATCTTACCAGCTAAAATGATCAATTTATTCATGTAAACCTTTACCTAAATGTAAACCTAAACATAATTTGCAACATAAAATAGATGTGGAGGGACTCGAACACCATGTGTTCGATGTGGAGGGGCTCCACACCAAAATTTTATTTGCATAAAAAAAAAAAGAAAAAAAGAAAATCAGCTACGCGTTGTGTGTCACCACATTCTCATTAATTAGATCATGAGATGCCTTCGCCATCCTAGGAAAATGAGCATTGCCAACAACCGGGGCAGTCACGCCCCTTAATAACACCTGGTTCCTTCCTAATGTTTCATTCATGTCTGCCGCCACGTCTGAGTCACTGCAATTCAGGTGGGCCTGGGGGGGGGGGGGGGGGGGGGGGGGGGGTGATACGGCGGTAAGAATGAAAATCAAATGGCAGACAGCAGCCACATGGGAGGCCAAATAAATGTTGGGCTCCCGGGCGTACTGGAGTGGAACACATTCTTCTGAGCGTTTAAGTGTACCGTTGCACAAAGTGAGCCTGTACAATATAAATATACATGAACCCACGGACAGACAGACTCACAGGTGTCAAGCGGGACAAACCTCACTTCCGATGCGGTACGAGTGCAATAACCACCTACGGCTGTGTGCTTTCAGCTAAGTGCTAAGAGAGTTACCCGCTTTGCCGGTTCGAACCCCTGCTGTGCGGCAGGTGTTTGTTCTCGAGAACCGCGAGCTGCAAAACCGCTGGGAAGTATGACATTGGTCCGGGTCTGGGAAGCCATAGCGAATAGCCATAGCCATAGAAAGGTTCAACACCACCCCGAAGCTCCAAGCTGAAAGGTTCTGGGTTCGAGCCCCGATGTCCGCGGCCTAACCCGTAGGCGTCCTCCAGCAAGACGGCAACACGCTCCTTCGTGACACGTATCTAAAATTCATTGTTCAAGTTGCTTTGGATGAAAAGTGTCTGCTACTGTAAATGACAAAAAAATAAAAGCCAAATGCTACTGCTAATAGAGAGTCCAAGCACACAAGCATGCATCGCGTCGCAACCTATTAGCCCGCTGCCGCTCCGACACAAAGAAAAACACGCCGCTTTCGATGCAAAGACAGTGTTTAAACAGTCAAACTGCATTTGCGCCGCCTCGGGGCTAATGTACTTCCTGACATTAGCGGTTAGTGTTCATTTTCACTTCATTTGACTAGTAATTACCAATCCGTGTGATTAGAGATGGGAGACCTTCGGGCTCAGTTTCAGCATCAGTCTAATCCGCTGTGAATCATTTGGTAGGTAAACTGTATTGATAGATCCAGGGGGTCGCAGAAAGAAAGCTGACCGAAGCAGGACAGGGGTGTGTGAGTGTGTGTGTGTAGGTGTGTGTGTGTGTGTGTGTGTGTGTCTGTGTGTGTGTGTGTGTGTGTGTGTGTGTGTGGGTGTATCTGAGAACATATCAATGGCGTGTTTCTGTATGTTACATATGAACGAGCTCTACATCATTTTACCTCCGCGTTTACACACACGCACGCGCACACACGCGCGTATTACACCTCATTAGTCACACGATATCTCGGCGCCGCGTTCCCCTCGCGCGACGTCCGCCACATGGCAGCCATTACCGACGGCCCTTTGAGGCCCCGCGACGTGACTGGAGACAAAAGATTAGAAAAGAAAAAGCCGAAATCAATGGATAAAGAATACCGATCCATCAGCGGTGGCGAGGGCGGGGAATCCGGTGACACCTCGCGACAGCTCTCCCGGCGCCCGCGTTTCCGTGAGTAATGCCGCCAGCGGGGCCTCGGCGCAGGCGCGACTGTCCACCCAAGTAGAGCCCTGCGCGGGACTGTTTTCTTCATCCCGCTCCCGCTGAATTTCTGACCATTACCGCCCGCACCCACAACGTGTGTTACACTCCCGCCCGCTCCCGCAATGTGTGTGTCCACTCCCGCCCGCACCCGCTAAACTTTGAGAATTTATGCCCGCACAGTAATAGAAATGCATTGACATTGTGTCTTCTCCCGTCCCACAGGAGAAAACACGTCATTTTATAGGCTATTAATAGGCCTGACCAGTGCATCAAAAGAAATGCATGTCTTTTGACGCACTGGGCTTGAGGTTTTTTTCCACGTCATTTATCGACATCGTGTCGCTATATAGGTCCCGATCCCGCAGTTTTTTTTTTCGCCGCCCGCTCCCGCCCGCAAGCAAAGTTCACACCGCCCTCTCCCGCGAGATTTGAGTTGGGTCCCGCGGGACCCAGCGGGACCCAATCCCAACGCAGCCCTCTACACCCAAGTTTCCACCCGAACCGCAGTAATCCCAGAATCCTCTGCTCTCTCTCTCTCTCTCTCTCTCTCTATGTCTCTCTGGCGCTCTCTCTCTCCTGTGATGGTGACGGCGGTGGTGAAAGGTCTTCGTTCTTCGTTCTGGACAGACACTGGCCTATTAGTTCATGGACAAAAAGGAAATCCCAGAGTTTACACAACTCATGTCCAAGATTAAAACACCAAAATGACTCTGAATGACTTATAAGCCTGCGGCACTTACTTCTCTCGCTGTGAAAAAACCTCGGAGAAGATTGCGAAAGAGGAGATTTTGGGTTAAACTCAAGACAAAATTGGATCCACTCCAAGGTGCTCATGGGTCAGGGTTGTTGAGGACGCCACTGGCACCCTTAAATACGGTCCTGGATCACCTGGGTGGTGCGAATAATGTTGTAGGATTGGACTTTTTATTATTATCTTCTCAGCATTTCACTGCATGTGTGTGTGTGTGTGCTCAGTCCTGACGAAATGAACCGCGGTCGAGCGGTGGATGAATTTAGTGACCGGTGCAAGCGCTCCTTCTCGGACGTAAATAATAATAACGCGTTTAATTTATGTAGCACTTTTCATGAGTGAGGAGTAAAGGAGACGTGTCTAAAACAAAATTAATGTGTCTGAAAAAAGGAAATGATAACTGACGCCTGCTACTTATTTGAGGCTGTTGATGTTGTTCAAGCAATAACTGCTGATACATTAACCTTTGAACAAAATGACGTCGTTTGCGCAAAGGCCCATCGGCGCGAGGTTTTAATGTGGACACCACTTTCATGCGAATGTTTTTCTCTTGGTTTACTGCGTCTACTTTAACTTCTACTTTATTCGCTGGTTTGGGTCACTTCCCTTGGAAAAACAGGAACTGGGTGGGAAGGAATTGTTCGATTGTGCAGTAAAATCGCAGGCACATGCCCGAATGACCTCCTCCAAAAACACAAAGTCAGAGCCACAGAGACGGTCGCAGTCGATCCTGGCCGACCCCGTGGTCACCCCTTGTTCAGTGGGTTCAGGTCGCTCCCCATCTGGTCGCAGATATCATCTGCCAAGATGCAGGGCCAGCAGATTTAAGAAGTCATTTGTCCCACGGCTGCTATCTGCCTTTTAAACAACACCACGTAATTCTATGTATTTTTCGGTGTAAATTGTTCGCGTGTTGACTGGTGCTGTGTGTTTATTGTTGATGATGATTGCATTACTGCTGGCTGCTGCTGTGCAACAAATTGCCCCTCAGGAATTACAAAGATTACCTTACCTTACCTTACTAAACAAAATCTGTTCAATTTTACTCAGTTGATTGGACAAAGCTTTTAGAAATGCTTTGTCCTGTGTTTTTGTTCCAGTCCAAGGTAATGGATGAGGGCAGCACTTACAGACTGAACCCGACCGTTTTTTGGCCGCACAGAGGACATTTATTGTCTTTGGGGTAGTGTGCTTTACACGGAGGGAATATCAAATTATTGAAATAGTGGGAATATATCTCTCTAAGTGGTCTTTATTGTATTCCTCCCTTAATTGGGGATGGGGGGCACATCGAGGGCACGCGGATGCAGGCAAGGGTTGCTAGGTAACGGCTGGCATCAATAGGGAAGTAATGTCATTGCTTGGATTTGCACTCGCGACCGTGACTCGCTCTGTGTGTGTGTGGGGTGGGGGGGGGGGGGGGGGTTAGCGAAGAGGTCCGCCGCTCGCCGCAATGGCCGTGATGTCAGGGGAATACAATGAATGGCGTTGCTTTGTGGTCTTCTTCGGTATTTCTATTTATTTCCGAGTCACAAAGGAAGCGAGGGAGTTGTAGCTGCGGCGTGTTTACTCATATCAAAGGGGGTGGGGAGGACATGCTGTCATTTGAATGAGTTTGAGTTTCACACTGGTGCTGCTGGAGATATTTGTCACCTTGCCTTGAGTGGACTGGTTTGTTGACTACAAAATGTGTTTCGAGTTACCCAAGCAAAAGGGAATAATTGACTCAAAATGTACTGTAGTGTGTATGCACCTCTGTTTGTGTGTGTGTGTGTGTGTGTGTTGTGTGCATGTATGTGTATATATAGGCTATGTATATATAATATGCCTGTGTGTGTGTGATTGTGCAGCCAATACTTGAAATGCTTGTGTATGCTTTTTAAACTATTAATATCGACAGAAAAGTCAATAAATAGGACTCTTCGTGGCTTCAATACAGATAATTCTCCTGTGTGTGTATGTGTGTGCGCGTGTGTGTGCGTGCCACATACACACTGACAGAGAAGGTTGTTGCGACGCTCATTGACTTTTTTCAGAGTGGTTTCCCCTCTGCATGCTGCCTCCGCTCCCAGTCACGTATGCGTCCGCACTTAGTCAGGGTCGGCAAGTAAAAGGAGAAGATATCCGCAAATACCTCATAATGAGACGACCAGGGAGAGCTGGGGCGTGGAGGGAGGGGGGGGGGGGGGGTTACTGGACCTCCGTGGGCCGCTGCGTCTGGTCATTATTTCCCATCAAGCTCGGTAATTTGGTATAGTCCCTGTTATCCCGCCGGTCGGTCGTTTTTTTGCCGAGGGGAGGGAATCTCCGCCGTGTGGGAAGTCAGCCGGGAATGCTGACCTTTTAGAGCGGGTCGAGGCGTTTGATTGGCCGCACACAGTCCTCTAATGAGACGGCAGTCAGAAGTGGCGCTCACCGCGTAGGCGTTGGCGGTGCGCTAGTGACCACCACCACCGCCGCCGCGCGTGGGGATGGTGGTGCACCACTTTATGCACACACCATCGTCTGTAACTCCCTTCTTTTTTTCCCCTAACGCCGGTCTTGCTGTCACCACTAATGTGACGGTTTTATTAGAAACACACACCTGGGAGGGGGTTTAACCGTACCCCTGTTTAAGCCCTCTGAGACTGTAGCTGTGATTATGGGGCTAACGACCCGCCTTAAAGTGACTTAATGGAGATATTTATGAATGCCGGTTTAGGGTCAGAGGCTTTTCCTTTGTTTCTTTATTGCCGGGCCGCAAGTGCATTGATTGATGAGTTAATTGCCAATCGATGGAATATATTTACGTGCACTGACCCCGCAATTTGCATGCTCATAATGTGACGCGTGTTGACGTCCGACGATTGTGCTCATGCAATATGCATAGACGACGTGTATAGATTTGATCGACGCTTTCCTGTTATTTCTCCATCCAAGCAAGCGTTTTTTTCCGTTTTAGCCACTTTGTACCTGCATGGCCTGCAAGCGGCGGCAGAGCCCCCGCCAGCTGCCACTCACCTGTCTGAAATGCGGCCGTTGAACCGAGCCATTAGAGAGGTCCGACGGGTCCAACGCGTCGGAGAGCTGCGGTGGGGGAGGTTCTCATTAGGAGGTGATGCTCGGCAGCCCGCCTCCACGCTTCCCCTCTCCGCCTCCCGTCCGTCAGCGCCACAGCGAGGGATCTCAATTGGGCTCCTCCTAAGTTTAAACAGGTTTCATCCCTAATGGACAAGACCAAGGGAACACAGTGGGCTTTGTCTGTACTTTCTGCGTACGTACCGCCTTTTCTGTCTCGCTCCATACACTGATTAAGATCCTGTCAGTGCTTATAGAACCCCCCCCCCCGCCGCCCCTTGAGTTGGGGGAATTGCACGGAGGTGGGTGTGGTGTCGCCTTGCTATTATTAATATTCACATCTGGTGTGTGGGAGGTGATGAACGACTTGATCCCGTGTTCGATACGCAATCCGACTCAAAGCTGTCGGGATTCGCAGGAATGCTACCACCTTTCTGTATTTTTACAGAGTTAAGTGGTGCGCATAAAAACGAGTGCAACGTTAATGAGAGTGGAAATAATCTAAAAAAGTGAGAGAGACAGATGGAAACAAGAAAAAAAGAAAGAGAGAAGCAAAGCGAGAGAATAAGAGAAGAGAAAGACATAGAAACAAAAAGAAGAAAGAAAGAGAAGGAGATAAAGAAAATACAGTTTAGGGATAGGAAAAACACAGCGAGGCTATGGAGCAATTTATTTTGACTTTGTTTTACTGCAGAGTAATCCCATGGTGGTCTATTGTGTCCAAGCCATTATAGGCCAGACGCCGGCACAGACTCATCCCTGGGCCCTTAAGGTTCGGTGTATCTTGTGACACAGCAAAACAACAGATATAACAGCTCATACTACTACTGCCGCCACTACTACTACTGCTACTACTACTACACCCAGGGGCGACATTTACGGGGAGGGGGGCCCACACACACTGAAAAGTGTGTTGGACCCCCCCCCCTGCTTTTTACAGTACAAAAACTAACTAGGAGGACAAGGAGAAACTGCAAGCACTCGCTCAAGCTCCCTTGCGACTCCCCTCCCGTCTCTGCTGTCATTTAAACTGTTTCAAACAGCCTCGAAATTTCGCCCCTGACTATATATATATATATATATATATATATATATATATATATATATATATATATATCTAGTACTACTTCTGCCAATACTAATACTATACTACTATTACTCCTGCTACTACTAATAGGGCCTACTAACTGCTATCCGCTCTGCTACTACCCCTCCATTCACTTAGATATTAGCACTTTCCATCTTGTAAATACTTCACTTGTCTTCATTGATCTCAGTGGAATCGTTCCTCGCGAATCCTAAATACATCGAACTAAACGAGGTTCCCCGCTCGTTCCTCAACCTATCCAGGGCCATGTTTTGTCTCCTGCCGTCGCCAGATGCGACATGGTTATTTACCAGGAACATATTAAATACCAAGGCGAGGGCTTAATCGTCGCCTAGCCACCAGGCGTTTTTATCATCCACTAACAAACCCTCTGGGTCGTTAGCTAACGAGCACACAGGTTACCGTGGAAATGAGGATGGGCCTTGAAGTGTTTGAAGGAGCGGGCGCTCG
The DNA here is from genome assembly GCA_030340625.1 of Merluccius polli. Lineage (NCBI taxonomy): Eukaryota > Metazoa > Chordata > Actinopteri > Gadiformes > Merlucciidae > Merluccius > Merluccius polli. Next base: position 24,231 of record JAOPHQ010001721.1, on the reverse strand, counting down.
CTCTTGGCAACGTAACCGCTAACTGAGAATGTCATGCTCTCTCTCTCTCTGTCTGTCTCTCTCTCTGTCTCTCTCTCTCTCTGTCTCTCTCTCTCTGTCTCTCTCTCTCTGTCTCTCTGTCTCTTTCCCTCTCTCTCTCTCTCTCTTTCTGTCTCTCTCTCTGTCTCTCTCTCTCTCTGTCTCTGTCTCTCTGTCTCTCTCTCTCTGTCTCTGTGTGTGTGTCTCTCTCTGTCTCTGTCTCTGTCTCTCTCTCTCTGTCTCTCTGTCTCTCTCTCTTTCTCTCTCTCTCTCTCTCTGTCTCTCTGTCTCTCTCTCTCTCTCTCTGTCTCTCTCTCTCTGTCTGTCTCTCTCCTTCTCTTTTTCTCATTCTTAACCATGACAGAAAAATAATTTCTGTCCGCGATGAGTGAAGGTAGAACGGGGGGGTTGAATTCTGCCGTCTACAAACAAATCATTTCGCAAAAACAAGTCGCAGGCTAGCGAAACGACGTCGAGTTTTGGCATTTAAAAAAAAAAAAGAGCATTGGCAGCAAATATCCCCGCTGGCCACCGCCACTCCACCCTAATAGCCCCTCTTGAGCCGCGCCGGGAGACGTAGGTGATCTTCGCTACGCGAAATGCTAATGTGAACTTTCCAGACGGAGAAAGTTGGATGCCCCCGGACTCCTCGTAAAGTTGTGGGAGAAAGTTAACAGTTGACATTTGCTCGCACATCTCGTAGCTCTTCTTGTACTCCCCAGTCTCAGGCAGTGGTGAACACTTCTCTGATTTTAACTGGAGACGGCAAACAAGTGCTATCTCTATCTCAAGGCAGTGAACGCCATCTACAGTGTGTGTGTGTGTGTGCATGTGTGTGTGTGTGAAGTCTCAAAGGACCACTGATTATGATTATGATGATGATGTGATTGTGTAAGTGTGCGTGCGCGCGCGTGTTTGACAGCTCATTATATTTGATCATACTTTGGCCTCCTTTTTTTTACATTGACGCGAACTGTTCAAAGGATGCTTGTGTAAATATGTTATTAATTTATGACAGAGCTTTAATTAGTTCACTCTTTTTTTTTGGCAAATATCCCACATGTTATTTACTGGCTCTTTGGGCGCACACCATCCAAAGATGAAGGTTACGTCCAAGCGAAGGGTGAAGTATTGGCATTACAACCATACGATCACATTGGGCGGCTCCGATCCAAACCCATGTCTCCTTTTTTTTGGGCTCCCACAAAAGCGCACATTCATAATATCCAGTGATTTAGCAAAGCATCCTCTGTGTAATCCGGTTTCATAGCCAAAAAGGCGATAAAAAAAAAAGATGCTGCGTACAGCAGACCTCGCCTGTAAATCAGATTCATTAGACCAGAGTTCACCGCCGTTGTTTGTCACAGCTGTGCGATGAATGACGGGTCATTACCGCTCGACCAATAACGTTTATTGCCCCTTTAATGATCCATCTTTGTCTTGTGGGAACAGAACTTTGTCATACATTTGCATGATGGCACAATGGAGCCAATTTTAGGGGGCTAGGTACTTCAGCGGGCCCCTCCTCCCCAAATAATGGCGCCGATGGATGTTGGATGCACTGCGATGTGATGTGTGTCACTAAGACAGTCGACGCAGATGGCGTGTGTGGAGAAGCGGTGGCGGCGGGACAGGCGCTTTACCGCTTCTGATTCGGCTTTTAATTCAGACTTTGCAGGTGGGATTTTCAAGGCGGAAGCAGGGTTTCGGAGAGCGCCACATGGGAGCTCTACGCCGATTGGCTAGCTGGCAAACGTCCACGTGAATTACCATAGGTAGATTCGACGCAGTGAAGGACTTTGAGTAGGGATTTGACCGTCGTGTGTCACGGATGCTGAACGGTACAACACCCGCCCCGATTTTGACGCGTTCGCCGACAAAATCCGACAACCTGGCCTGATGTCGGTGTTTGTCGCTGTTTCCCGGGTGCCATATGTGAGGACCTTTAGCTGCATGTACGACGTATATATGTGTCTGTGGAGGGTAGATAGCCGGCTTTAAGCAGCCTCACCCGGCCCCGAAGCCAGACTGATTGGACTCTGGGGCCGGGTGAGGCTGCACCCGGGCCTGTGGTGCATGAGCAATCAAGGACCCACAGGATAAACCAGACTATCACCCACACACACACACACACACTCAGGGAGCGAGAGAGAGAGAGAGAGAGAGAGAGAGAGAGAGAGAGAGAGAGAGAGAGAGAGACGCTCCACCTTGTACCGTCTTGCCCCACGCTCCAATGAACTGTTGTATACCGACTCCACCTGTGTGTCGAAAGGAGCCCAGCAAAGCCACTTAGGCGGCGTTTTTTCTCTTTCAGGGGAGAAAATAAGCAGAACAAATCCAGGTTAGTACCTATCTGGATTTAATTACCTAACCTCGAACCCTCTTCCTCGTATGTTTCTCTTCAGTACCTCCTCTGACCGTCGCGAAAAAAGGAGCCAGGAGTAAGTGTGTCTCGATAATAGCAAAGGTAAACTAGCGGCGTTTGCATCGTGTTTGGCCTTGGAGGCATGCGCTCCACATTATAACTAATAGACAAAACATTTCTATTCAGAGCCAAAAGGTGACTTCTTAGCTCTTAGAAAACAATATCGAGGGTTTTGGGAGAGGTTTCGCTAAGTGCTTGAAGACCTCAGACGGCTCTCTGGCTAACCAGGGCCAGTGGAAAACGACTGCACACACACACCGCTGCGTGAATCATAATTCATACCACAGGGTTAACCTTTTGTTCGCACAAATGTGTCTGCGCAGATGGCGATGTAATAACTTCAATATCTCATCTTGCGGAGAGGGATGCAGAACAACGGGGCCAAACAAAAATCAATCCTCCCAAGATCAATTATCTCTCCAGATAGTTTAGATTACCTTTCCAATGCGAGGACTCGTCTTCCTGATGATGTGTCACTTAAGCCCTTAGAAAAACAGAGGTGCTTTGACCAATCAATGTCAACGTCGATCCCAAAGATGATTTTGAGAAATAGAGCTGTGCGGTGTGTGCGTCCGTCTTACATTTGCACACATTTACACACATCTTTTTAAATTTGTTTCCCCTGAAACATTGAAGATGTTTATTTTTAGGGTATCATCTCAAAGAAAACCAGAAGCATCGGAGGAGGACGATGCAGGGGGAGCCAGCGTCCAATCGTATGGGGTTGGCGGTTTTTTTTGGGGGGGGGGGCAGAGCCGTATGACCTTTTCCTTGACTGTCTGTGATTTTAAGCGGCGACACCTTCCCCAGAGGTGCATGCAGTATCATCCTTCTTAGTGTTGCTTGGACCGCCGAAAGGTCAGCCGTGTCCGTATAGGTGTGATTATATCGAAAGGCGATGGAAATAAGATGAGGAGACCGCTGTATTATGTAACACCTTCTCATTGTATTTCTTTCTTCATTTAGTTTTTTTGGCCACCGTTATATTTCTGCCCATGCAACACCTTTTTACCGCTTCTTCTGTGTTTCTTCCCTTGGACTTCCCTTGGTTTTAATGTGTAACATTGAGTCATATAGTGTGGGCCTCTGAAGCTGTAACTGTGATTAAGGCCTAAAATCCACTTGACTTTAGCATTTTATACAGTCTATGGACTTGACCTGATCTTTACAGGCTGCTATACATTTATTTATGAGAGAAGAAAGGTGTGAGTATAAATACATTAATACTTCTCCGCCCCACAGAGCTGTCTAATAGAGTGAAGAGAAGAGATCAGAGAAAAGAAACGGACAATAAAAGAAAGACAATAGACGGGAAATATATTTTTGTTGTCCTCATTTGGGTTTGCCTCATGTCTCGAAGCAAAACGGTTTCTTTGAAGACCAATTCCATTAGCTTTTGGGTTCCCTGCCAACTTTGGTTTGTCTTTGATATTTTGATCTTGATTTTTTTTGGATCCGGCCAGGGTGTAAACTTGAATGAGCAACAAATATTAAAACCAAAAAATTAATAAAACAAATGCTGAACACAACCAGTCATAGGATGAACAATTATCTATGAACAAACTATGAACCTACTGGCAGACCAACTGACCTGTCTGTTTTGCTTCAATGCCCCCCAAATAAGGGAAACAAAAAAGCTGAAGATTTTCTTCCCCTCTCCATTCCTCGTCTCTTCTCTCCTCCACACTTCTCCTTCTCACTCATCTCTTTGTTCTCCGTTTTCTTCTCTCCTCCTCCTCCTCCTCCTCCTCCTCCTCCTCCTCCTCCACCCTTTCTTTCAGCTTACCGTCCATCGGGGAGAAACATCAGTTCCCTCATTCATCCTCTCTGGGTTTTCCTCTCAGCCTGAGCCCACCCATGGTGACCTCACTTCTCTCTACGTTTCACACTGCAAGCCTCAGTGCTAGGGGTGTCGCCATTCCCATTTGAAATTGAAGATCGATCGAAATGTGCTTTCGATTGTCGAAATCGAAAGCAGGATCGACGCTAAATATACATTTAAATAAAGCTGTTTTCGTTGGGTGCCCCTGTCATCTAGTGGCTCTTCTTTTTGTTTTTGTGTTTAGGAGTTTGTTGAAGAGAGATAGGGTGAAGAAATATGGTGGTTATATCACACATGCCATGTAGCCATATCTTTATAAAGAAGAATTTTAAAAATGTAAATGACATAAAACCGTTCGGCACGGCGCTGTATGGAAGTAAACACGGAGGCCGCCAAAGTCGCCATTTTCGGTGCCATGTATTTACGGCTTCCGCCGCACAGCAAGCCAGCGAATTCATGAGCAGATGATAACGAGGATGAGGAGAAAAGAGAGACACATTTTTAATTGTGGGTTTTTGTGGCTGTGGCAATGGCTGCTGCTTCCGTACGGAGGTGTGTTGTGTGGATGCGGAGCCGGAGCCAGGAGCGGTGCTGCGATCGTGACGTGAATGGCTTCACCGAAAAACACATTTCAGCCAACATTTCAGGATGTCAAGTCGCAGAGTGACTCCCGCCACCGCAGGAATTGTGACTAATGTCGATCTAGAGCGGTGTAAAAGTGGCATGAATTCCCATAGCGGCCTGTTCAGACTGACAGACCTGTATCTGATTCAGGAACCACGAATGAAAAGTGGCCCAAATTTAAAATTGAAAAGATCAGAATCCATTTGAATTGCGCCGTCTGCACCGCTATGAAAAAAACATATGAGCAAAAAAAAAATCTGATTTGGGCCACTTCTGCCTGCAGCCTGAATGTATGTCCTCTGCAAAGACCCAGGGTCCCCCCCCCTCCCCTACACACACACACACACACACACACACACACACTGGGTAATCATACCATCTTCTGCATCCACAATTTCTCCAAATCACCCACTGTGCATGCACACTCTCGCTTGCAGGATCCGCTGATCAAACAACACACACCCCACTGTTTCATAGCAACGAGGGGAGATGGCACAGAGCCATCGCTGGAACCCGTGTGTGTGTGTGCGTGTGCACGTGTGTGTGTGCGGGCGCGTGCATGTGTGTGTCGCTATTCGTTTGTCTGCTCCCCTTGCATGCAACGGTTGGGGAAAAAATAAGATGAATGCGCGGCGCATCTGTGCTTTAAGTACTTTTTCGTACGTACGCTCCGTCTAATGGCTGTCGTTCACTTTTAATTGTATTGTCGGTCTGTTCGGAAAGTGTCAGTGAATGGAAAGAGAAGAAACCCGAGCGGGGAGAGAGGAGAGAGAGAGAGAAAAAAAAAGAAAAAGCCTCTCTCACGCGGACAGCAAACATCTCTCCCCCTCGCCACTTAGCCGCAAACCCGTTCCTCCCCGTGCAGTTGCCTCTGACTTTTTGCTTTTCGTCTGCCGCTTTGCATTAACACGTGACGCCGCCCGTCTGTCCTGTGTACATGTACATGTCACATGCAATGAAGATGTTCTGGGGGAAAAAAAAAAATGTGTGCAAACGCATCCATCCCCACACGCCACCACCCCCACACACACACACCACACCGTCGTCGGTGTCAGTGACATAGATATATATATATATATATATATATATATATATATATAGCATGGTCAGGTCAACGCTATACCCAGTGCCCGAAACACCAGACTAATATCCAAATTGCGCTGAAACGATAACGACTTTTGTGCGTATAACGTAATGCAGTCGTGCTGTTGGCGACCGATAAGCCGTTTATGTTTATGCCGCACCATCACCGGCGGGCATTTATTGCAACGCTCCTTTTAATAGGGCTGATATATCACCGTGTCCATTGTGTAGGCAACGCACACTTTATCCCAAATAATTCTCACACACACACACACACACACACACACACGTATGCGCACACAGATGCACACATAATCTTTCTCTCAAAAGCCCTGAACAAGTACTTTATCCCAAATACGCACACAAACACACACACACACGCCCGTTTTTTTGCACATACTCCAAAGCAACCAAAGGAATGCGTACCAGTGATTGTGGGCTGTTAAGGGGAGCGGCGGGTGTCAGCGTTCAAATTGCAGACCCTCATCGCGGAGGAAGCTGTAATATAAAGAAATAACCAAGATAACGAGTGGAGAGGAGGAAAAACAGGGTGATGTAAATCATTAGGTGGGAAGCCACAGCGCCATGATCACATCGCACACTGCACCCGCTCGTTACTGCGGGAACACAATGTCCCTGCAATCAGCCGTTTTCCGGGCAGCAGATAGTTTCTGTTCACAGGAGGAGGCAGCGGGCGTTTTATTAAGTTTTCGCTCTAATTTGCATTCCTTTACATGTCGTTTTGTCATGGCGTTCCTCTCTCTCCTCGCGTTCCCCCTCCTTTTCCTCATCTTCTTCTCCTTCCTTGGCCTCCCCTCGTCTCCTTTTTCCATCCTCACCCTGTCCTCATCTCATCTCTCTTCCCCTCGCCGCCTGTAGAGGGCGCCATAGTGCTTTTGATTTTTATTGCCATTAACCCCGACGTGACTCCAGCTCTCCATACTGAGAGAAACGTTGACATCTGAGAAGAGAGAAGAAAGGCAAAGGCTCCTCACAATAAAACAAAAAAAACAAGATTTAAGATTCAGATAATAGGGAGGAAAATGCAGCACGCCATCGTTACTGCAACAGCAGTTCGGTGGATCGGAGTAAATGAAAATCCTGCACAAGAGTTTGGTTGAAGGTTGTTGTTTTTTTTTCCCCTCCAATTTGCAGTAAGTTGATGCGGTCCAGGAATCATTGCACGACTCATGAGTGCTTAAGGATGACGTGTGTGCATTGCAAGGCATCCCTGGTGGATCCACTAAGGTCACAGGGGGGGGCGCCATCTACTAGTCCTCTCAATGTAACAGTAGGTGTCTGTGAGATTACACCAACACCCAATAACAACTTTGGTTGACACTCAGATTCATCATTCAAACCTAATCTAAACAAATTATAATAATAAAGATGATGATGATGATGATGATGATGATGATGATGATGATGCTTGTTCTTGTTCTTGTTCTTCTTCTTCTTGTTCTTCTTGTTCTTCTTGTTCTTCTTCTTCTTCTTCTTCTTCTTCTTCTTCTTCTTCTTCTTCTTCTTCTTCTTCTTCTCCATCTTTAGGACACAGGACTTTGTTCAGAATCGATATCATTTTGCTTTTTTTTTTTTTTAATCATGCAGCGATATCATATCTCATAACACGATAAAATGTGCATGCCAAAGGGATTCATTTTCTGTTTCAGCCTGAGCCTACGACTGTCAAACCCCTCGGCTGTGGTGTTACACAACACAACACAAACACAAACACAAACAACCACAATCACCAACCTCTTAGGAGATAGTTGGAGACTCATGAGATCTTGTGGTCTTCACGTTATGTTCCTCCCTGCAGGTCAGTCTGGCCTCGACCCCGTCGGGAGCCGAACAGGTTTTAAACGCGAGGACCAATCAGCGCTCGGAGGAGGAGGAGTTTCAGTTCGGAAAGTGGAGCAATCTAACGGAGCAATCAAAACAGTTTTATGTATCTGAGCTAGCCCAAATAACTGTTAAAAGATTAACAGAAATCTGCACAGAAGGCTTTTCTCTCTCTTTTTTTTTGAACGTTTTTGCGTTACTTCACAAAGGCATTCGTTCGCAAGAGCGAAGACAGCCGATGAGCTGGAGTGTTTGCGGCCAAATATTCACTGCGACAAACGCAAACGTGAATATCTGAAAGGACGGGGTCTCACAAGGCTATAGGAACAAAACAAAAAAGATGAACAATGAGCGATGTGAACACCACTGGGGGGGGGGGGGGGGTTGAGGTCGAAATGAACAAGGGGTTGTGATAATGTTGCAGCATGCTAGCGCGTGATTGCGACAACATTAGAGGGAAAATGTACCGAGGGCATTGGGGGTCCACACACACACACACACACACACACACCATCCTGGGCTTGCACATGTACAAAGCCTTTCATCAGACGGCGACGTCTTCGCATCGAGTAACGCGACAGGGAGCGCAAGAAAAATGAACTGTAGCGCAGAACAGACACTGAACTGAACGGCCTGCCATTGTTTCGTATGATAGTCAAGGTGGAATATGTGGTAATATGTCTACCTCCACACACACACACACACACACACACTCAGAGCGCCTAATGCGCATCCATATGTCTGTGATAAGTTGAGGTGAACGGGGCAACGGGAACTCAAAGTGCCTCGCCGCGCACCGAGGGAGACGTCTCACGCGTTGTCCCTCTCAGGGACACACACGGCGGTCGACTCGCCGCTCCTCCCCCTCCTCATCCACGTTCCCTCTCCTCACGGCGCTCTGTCTTTTCACAATGTCCTCTTCCAGGCCTTGGGGAGGGGGGGGTGGGGGGGGGGTTGAGGGTTTTAAACAGCAAACAGAGGGCGGATGGGGCAGATGGGGGGGGGGGGGGGGGGGGCTGTGGCGGTCCAGCTGGTTTCACATTCAAAAGCAGGAGCACAATACAAAGTAGTGTCCAAGGTTAGGAAAGACAGTGTTACACTACCGCAGTTTCCATGGCCATTTTTTTTACAAAGGACCCAGCTGTTAAAAAGGGGGGGGGGGGTTCTGAGTATGTCACCCATAATATGAGACATTTTGGCGGTGATACTCAGGTTTCACATCTGGGATTAATAAAGTACAGCTTATATTACTAGTAGGAATTGTATGTCGCATGAAAATCGGTTGTCAATCAACTTGAGGCAGTTGTCCATTACTACTAGTGGACTTACAGTGAATTCAGATACGTGTCATTAATGAGGTAGGGGGCGTTTATAGGTGTTTATATCCCAGGGTGCCCACAGGTAGGCTCCGGGCGTCGGGGATCGAACCTGGTATCGAACCTGGTATCTCATCCAAGCCCACAGGTAGGCTCCGGGCGTCGGGGATCGAACCTGGTATCGAACCTGGTATCTCATCCAAGCCCACAGGTAGGCTCCGGGCGTCGGGGATCGAACCTGGCATCGAACCTGGTATCTCATCCAAGCCCACAGGTAGGCTCCGGGCGCCGGGGATCGAACCTGGTATCGAACCTGGTATCTCATCCAAGCCCACAGGTAGGCTCCGGGCGTCGGGGATCAAACCTGGCAGCTTTCAGCCCCGGGAGTTGAACACACACAGCCACTACTACCACTACTACTACGCTATCCTGCACATCACAGGGATGAAACCAGAGCCGTTTCTTGCTATATGCGGACTATGCGGCTGCATAGGGCCCCGCCGCCACCAGGGGGCCCCCAAAATGCACCAGGGCCCCCCCCCCCCCCCGTCGGTCGTAGGTACGAGGTGGGCTACGATCGCGCCCCCCCCCCCCCCCCCCCCCCCCCCCATCGGCCGTAGGTCCGGGTGGGTTACGATCGCCCCCACCCCCACCCCCCGTAAAAATAGGGGCCTCCAAATTGTATCTCGCATTGGGCCCCCAAACAGCTAGAAACGGTTCTGGATGAAACAATTTTAAAATGTGTAACCTTCAATTCATTCACAATGTGTGGCGTATTTACTAGTGTCTATAATACTGCTCGCAAGTTGTCCTCATTATTTCCTGTAAGTGAGATTCAGTAGATGTGGAACACGTTATAAAAAGAGAGAAAGCACAACCTCGACATCACACCTAGGCTAATGAACCGTCGGGTCGCCCGTTTCAGCTTTTAGACGCCACGAAACGAAGCGACGTTTCCAGCTTGTGTGAACTCATAATATTCATATATTCAACAGAATATGTGTGCATGACAAAAGCAATTTCTGTTTTTTGAGCAGGCGTCACATCTCAACAAATATTGTCACATGACACGCTTAGACATAGCTAGTTAAGCAAGTTGTGTCGCTTTTTGCACGTCCTAATCGAAATCCCCCCGAGGATCAGTTGCACACAAAGTAGAACGGTGTCAAATGACATGGCATGAAGTGAGCAGGGGCGTGTCCACAGGGGGGGGGCTGGGGTGGCACCTGACCCCCCCAAAAAATTTGATGGGTCTGGACACGCCATTGTACAAGTAAGACACATGCTCACATTGACTTTATGTTATTAACCGAGTCAGTAACTGTTTAGCGAACACACACACACACACACGCATGTACGCACACATGCACGCGCACACACACACACACACACATCATTTTCAAGATGGGCATCTGAAAACGTTTTTTTTGCGTGTATCCTTGAGCTCATATTTCTCCTGAGTCAGAAAGACATTTCCGGGGGAAGAAAGTTGCAGAGCATGAACAATGTTCACCTTTCCTTCTGTGTTTTTTTTTTTTTTTTTTTCTAGTTTTTTTTTGTAGTTTTATTGAATCAACAGTGACCAGCTGCCGCCCCGGCCGCCCGCCTGTTAACACACCTCTCTCGCTCTTTTTCCTCGGCCGCGCGGAAGGTCAGGTGAAGGTAATGCTGGGGATTATGGGAGCTCAGCGGCGGTCTCCCCTTGCCCGCCGTGAAAAGGGTGAAGTTAATGACTCGGAGTGGAGTGGGAGGTCTCCAATCTCTCTGCCCTGAGCCGTGAAAACGGATGCTTTTTATTGCGGATTGACCCCCGCCAGCCAGCCAGCTAGCCAGCTAGCTGCCGCCAAAGTTTCGCCGGGGTTGGGTGGCGCCTCCAGTGACCCTGCGGAAAAAGAGGGGGGGGGGACGACGACGACCACGGACGGCGACGACGGACGGCGTAGATTTATGGTCAATGTAAGGCCGTTAACGCCGTTAATGAAGACGCCCGCTCCACTGGTCTCTGTCGCTGTTTCTGTCCCCCAGAGTCAATATCCGCTACTCCCGGCCTTTGGGAGGAGTGCAACAGGGACTGCGGCGGCGAAAAGGGTTTTATAGGTGAGCCTTTAGGCGCCATGGGGTGGTGTTGGATGGGAGGGAGGGATCAGAGCTGGATTCAGCGAGGACATTTTTTCAAAACGGGCTTCGCTTTGGGACGGTGGAGACGGCCATCGACATGCAGCCAACGTTGCGGGACATTTCTTCCCCTTTTTCTCGCCTCTGTCGTTGATACCGAGGCATCGCTGTGATGCTATTTCCCCTTTTTTTGACGAACAACACATTGCGACACGGCAGAGAAACTGTTGATTCATGATGAGGTTGTTGTTTCGATGTAAAGTATGACTCTGAACAACAGCATTTTGCCATTTAGTAGACATTTGACCCCTTAGCGACTTAGCATGGATTTCATATACGTGTCCATAAGCAGCAGGTCGGGTCTGGACCCAGTAGCTCTCCAGTGTCTAGCCATGACAATATCCTGCACTATTGAACCCGGATGTGGGTCCAATTTGCATACATATGCATTTCAGCTCATTTGCATGGTTGCAACTGCGATCACCGTGCGACCGCTCCTCCCCTCTGCCTCGCATTTCACCTCTCGTCGGCACGGCGATCCATCAGCCGGACCACGGTGTTACGCAATGTGACCGAAACACTGTCACACCGTGTCAAGCAGGGTTTATATGAATAGTTATTATTAAAGACACAGCCTCTTAGCTTTACATGTACCACCTGTACCGTTTAGACCACTCAAGCAAACAAACAAACCTCGCGAAAAACAATACAGTATTACATTCAATTAAAAAAAACTAGAGTGTACAGTACAGCTATTAAAATACAACCTCGCCATTATCAGCCTTTCCATTTGTGTGAAAATGCAGCCGGTGCAGGCGTATTTTCCTGCGACACTTTCACAGTGCAAATGGGTGTGTGAGAGAGAGAGAGAGAGAGAGAGAGAGGGATGGGAGAGACGATGTGTATGTGTGTGTGAGTGTCAGAGGTGACACTTTCAGAGAGAGACAGTGAGAGAGGGGGGATAGACAGCGAGAGAGAGGGTTGTAGAGACAGCAACAGAGAGAGAGAGAGAGAGAGAGAGAGAGAGAGAGAGAGAGAGAGAGAGAGAAGAAGAAGTGTATGTGAATGTGAGAGGTGACACTCAGTGAGAGACAGTGAGAGAGGTAGTTTCTGTACAATATCTTTGTTTCTGCTGTGGCTCTTTAACAACAGCTGTGTTAGTGGATGTGGAAACAGGTAGCATGTATCAGAGTCGACCCAGTACATTTTTTTTCTTCAAAGTAAATTACAGTGATTTTTTTTGTCCATTATTTTTTTTCCAGATTCATGTCATTAAGGAGCATGTACTGTATACGAGGTCAGGGCATCTTGCTCCAGGCTGCAGGGTTCGAACCGCGGCCGCAACCTTCCGGCTGGGAGTCCGGCCGGGGAGGTTTTGATGATCCCCAAAGTGAGCGCCTCACTGTCGTACACACAGGGACACGTGCACACACACACACACACACACACACACACACACACACACACACACACACACACACACACACACACACACACACAGGCTCAGTGTGTGAGGGTTGACAGAGGTGTCGAGGGCCTGGCAGCCCCATGCCTCTGCTAATGGAGATAAATGTGTGTGTGTGTGTGTGTGTGTGTGAGAGAGAGATATTTTGTGTGTGTGTGTGAGAGTGTGTGTGTGTAAGTGGCCATACTGCAGGTCACAGGCAGAACAACAGTGTGACGTCTTCATAAAGACATCATCAACAGGTTTTACTCATTTTATTGAAATTTGACAGACTTGACAGATTCCTGTCACTTCACCCAGCAGTTGAAGATCTCGCATCTCGATAGTATAATTGCGCCCGTTTCAGGAAACTTTTAGAGGTCACCCACATAAAACCCTTCGGGGAGTTCAGCGCTGGCTTTGCCAACAGATATTTTTAACCGCTAATGTAGCTACTCTGAATATCCCTTTTATAAGATTAATCTGCATTAAGCTATAAAGTATTCTGGGGCAGTGTCTTGCTATTATATATTGTTCATAATAGCAAATCAGAAATATCACGTGTACAGGACTGGATAAGCTGTAGAAATATGAACTATCAATATGTTATTTTATTATTATTTTATTGAAATGTTTTAAGCTCATGTAAAACAATAAGACACATACGACGGCAACACATAATTAATCTCATGTATGAATATAGAAGGAGACCGCTGCCTTAAAATTCATTGTTTTTTTATTGCGACGCGCCAAACATTAAATATCACATTAACATGAGCGATCTCTCGGAAAAACAAAAGTCATCATTTTGCTTTCCGCCGGTGTACCGTGTCAGCAGGGCCTCGTTTGGCACACTATGGCACATCATTACACATCGCAGGTTGAGGGTTCAGCCTGGCGCTGATAGCGATAATCATAGTAATGAACTTTTTTACCCCGCTGCTTGTCGCGATCACACGCGCTCCCCCATTCGTCTTCGTCAACCGCCGCGTGTAAAATAAATAAATAAAGTGGAGCGGGGCCAGAGAGTAGAGTAGGGCGCGCGTTCATGAACCACCCAGCGCCTCACAGTTATTGTGGGTTTGAGTCTCTCTCTCTCTCTCTTTTTTCTTCTCTCCCTCAAATGTGTGGTCTCTGTCTCCTAATTATTGAAAATAATATGGTAGAAATGAAGTTTCTCCCCAGGCAATGTATTTACCCTTTAATTTGTATTTTGTCTCCAAAAAAAAGTGCAGCAAAAAAGCTTGTAGCCGTTTAAAAAGACACTTTCTAGTCATGAGTCAAGGTAGCAGTTAAATAATAACACACTGACAATAATACTGGTGGAACTAAACGACAGATATAGACCAGATATTTACCATGCAATTAGAAAGAGTTGAACTATAATCATGAACCTCAAATATTATCAAGAACTATCCATTTTATTTGTCGTGCAAGAACAAGACAAGATAAAAATACCACTGATCCCAGACGGCAAATTTCGAGATTCAAGAGTCGGGTATTGAAAAAAACCCAGATCCAGCACGATAAATAAACCTTTTTTTGTCTGCACTGAACACAGGTAATATTCCTGACAGTTTAACTCCATTTTGGTAACACTAGTTTCAGCTTTCAGCTTCAATTCGTTACCGGCAATGAAGCGGCATATCAATGTCCGCGCATCGACGTAGCTCATTCTCCGACGTTCGTTTCAAAGTGGATCCATATATTTCCGCCTATCAATTCTGGTTTTATAACTGGGATAGTCGCCGGCCCACCCAGGAGCCTCTTGCAAAACATGTTTGTTCCTCGCCGAGTGCCGCCAGGGGAGATCTTCAGCGCAGCACAATGCAATAAGTGGCACTCTCGCTCCCCTGAACAGCCACCATTTAAATGTCCTGCTAGCACATTCCCAGTCTAACGGGTCCCAGGAAGGTGCTCAGTGCTCTGGAGCAGCAGATTGCAGCGCTGCTACCGGTCCTAGCCGGTCCAAGGCGGTTTAGCCAAAAGGTGCGTTCGCACGAGAGGCGCCAGGACACTGCACTCGATTGTTTCTGTGATGGGGGGGGAAAAAGCCGTGTCTCACTTTAACCCTTAACCCTTCGTGTTGGGAGGGTGCCGCACCTCGCCTCATGATATGGAGAGCGCCTCGGTGATACGCTGCGGATAGCGTGACGATGGCGTGTGCGGTGTTTCTGTCGGTGCTGTTGTCTCAGCGGCTGTTATTGTCGTGTGTTGTAGTCGTCTGTTTGTGTGATTGCTGGCGATTGCTGTGTGACACGTGATGAATTTCTGACAGGGCTGATGAATATCTATCGATCGTTTTATCTGTCAATGTCTAGCGACAAAGTGCGTGTGTCCGCATAACCCAAGGGCAACCTTCAGCAAGAAGAGCAGGACTCCCCTCCCTGCTCATGAATGATGTGTGCCTAAAATAAATTGACCATGTGAGAAAGACTAAATGTGCTAAATGACACCAAAAAACAACCCTAACCCATTTTCAACAAATCCAAGATAATGTGTTTCATAATGGAGCCTTTGTTTAATATAATAGCCTGTGGTTTGGACCCCCAATTTCCTGCAGCCTTGAGCAAGACGCCCCTAACCCCTACCTGCTCATTACTGACATGTATCTAAGAGAGACAAAAAGTCACTGTGTAAAAGCAGTTACATGCTTAAAGTAATAATTTTGAAGGCTGTGACCCTAACCCTTACCCTCACCTATGAAACCGCTTATCGCCACGGGTGTCGCCAGAGACGACGAAACGGAAATCTTCGAGGTCGCCGCTGTAAGTCAAAGCATGACAACAACAAAAAATACAAGAATGACAAAACAAACCTCTTTATTGTGTCCTCCCTCCTCTCGCCGCACATAAATTAAGCGCTCTGACGTGAGGTGTCCAGCAGACTGTGTGTGTGTGTGATCACTAGGACAGATGAGAGCGTCCACCTTGTGTTTCCCTTGTGTTTTTTCCATTAGTCCTTGCCCCCCCCCCCTCCTTGTTACTGTACCTCGTTCCTCTTGAGTGACCAGGCGGCGGTCGCTCAGGCGGAGGTGGGGGGAGGAATCTGGAGCAAGGTCACCGCTGACCCGTGGCGGAGGCCATTGCCGGGTCATTAGTCTCTCTCTCTCTCTGTGTGCGTCCCCTGCCGGGTCGCTCTTAGCGCGACGCGCTGAGATGCGACGGCGTGACAACACGCACCGCTGATACGGAGAACGGATCGCATGATGCCAGGGGCAGCCGCTTCACTTCATTTCGGGGCGTTGTCATTTTTATGGATATGATATTATCATCCATGAGAGCCGCAACCAGGAATTGTAGTCCCTGTCTCAAGCCCAGCCTACCAGCACCACTGGAAGGAGACCAAACAATCCGGTTGTGACATATATATATATATATATATATATATATATATATATATATATATATATAATGTGATTTATTATGGGCTACAGATGGCTCCCCCAGTGCCAGGTGTGTTGCGATCACTTGTGCACCTGTCGCTTCTGTCTCACACCTGCAACACCTGTCACATGTTTGGATATCGGCCAATGATGGGCCTGGACAGAAAGGAAGGGTGTGTGTGTGTGTGTGTGCATGTGTGTGTGCGTGTGCATGTGTGTGGGTGCGCACGTGCGTGTGTGTGTGTGAGTGTAATACAACCTAATATTTCAAAAAGGCTATGAATAAACCTGGAGATATTTTGAGGTGTGAGTCTGAACCTGTGATTTCTTTTTTTAAGGATTGTATGTGTGTTGTTTGTCATTGAAAGTGTTATTTGTTAGAAATAAACAGCTAAAAACATGGATAGTCACATCTTCTAGGTTTTTAACAAAAAGCGGAAAATAAATGATCTGTTGTGTTAATTATACTTCAACAAATAGCCTTCACACGTAGCATGCGTTTTGGGCAATTGGATATCAATGGGACATCATCAAAATGCACACAACACATTTAATTTACACCTGGCATGAGAAGGCGTCTCCAGTGTCCAGATTGCCATCGGATATTACGCTTGCTGAATTACAGACATCGATAACATAATTGCGCTCTCACATCAGGTCCCTGCGAGGGGGAAAAAAAACAAAAAAAACGAAAACACAGTTTGAACATCTGATGACGGCGGCGGGCCCCTGGCGAAAAATCACTTGATTGTTTTCAGTCGTTCCCGGTGGCGAAGCGCCGCGGGATCGGCCCCTCGTGCGCCGGTGCCCTCCAGATGCACCGCAGACGTGAGCGCAATGTCGTATCGGATGCGGCGACAGATGGGGGGCTAGGGTGGCACTTGGCACACTGCCGGATACGGAGAAAGGAGTCGTTACGCTGCCGTCCTTATGGGTGTTCGCGTGTTGATTTTACAGATGTTGATGGTTAAAGGTAAATGGGTGCTGATGCCGATGAGCGAACGTCAAAAAAGGAAGACTTTCAGGGCAGACGCGTCCATTTCCGTATGCGTTTTTTTGGGGGGAAGTTGGATGCGTTTATACTTGCGTTGGATGTGGTCAGAATGCGTCCTGATGTGGTTTCACAGATCCCATCACTAATGCGTCTTGGGTGGGTTTACACCCGGATTTTATACGATATCCGACTCATATCCAATTGGCCCAAAACGCATGATAATGCTCTACTTAACTACATAGTGGGCTATTACATCGTATTCAGAAATCTGAATATATTTCACATGTTCTGCTATTTTTACCTCATGTGTGTCACGAGATAATCACCAACCAATCCATCCTCTGTTACCGGGTAAACCTCAGAGCCCAGACCTGTTACCAGGTAAACTAGAGAGCCCAGACCTGTTGCTGGGGTAAACTAGAGAGCCCAGACATGTTACCGGGGTAAACCAGAGAGCCCAGACCTGTTACCGGGTAAACCAGAGAGCCCAGACCTGTTACCGGGGTAAACCAGAGAGCCCAGACCTGTTACCGGAGTAAATCAGAGAGCCCAGACATGTAACCAGGGTAAACCTGAGAGCCCAGACCTGTTACCGGGGTAAACCAGAGGACCCAGACCTGTTACCGGGGTAAACCAGGAGAACCAAGACCGCAGACGTCTTCCTGGCGACAGCGTCCGATGCTCAGGCTTGTCACAGCCGGATCCTTGTCCACCCTGGCTGTATCTGGCCCCACCCACGCTGACCTGCAGAGCCACCTGTCTCCCGGCAACAGGCTAGGAGTCCACCCTGTCTTAGATCAACGCTTGCACGCCCACCTGTCCACCATTTCAACTACAGGCTGTGAGCGGTAGTGTGACATAAAACCACAGAGCATGACAAGGGGGGGGCGAGAGTGATGGATACAGAGAGAGAGAGAGTAAGAGAGAGAGGGAGAGAGAGGGATAGAGGGACATAGAGAGAGAATAAGAGTGGGGGGGGGGCATAGACACATAGATAATGATAATAATCTGTAAAATAAGTGTCTATTCTGCTATGACTCCTCGCCACCTGGCTTCCCAGTGACAGCGATGAGGAGCTCGGCGCCCAGGCTAGCATGCTAAAGAGCTAGCCGTGACGAGCTGTGACAGAAGTACGGTTCATATCATATAATAATCCCGCCCCCGGGATTAACCTATCAAGAAACCCGACACTTGACTGACAGTCCCTGGTCTTCGGAAACTGCAGAGAGACTTTTGGCCTCGGCGTTTTAAAACCCAGCTTTTTCTGTGTATTGCAGTTTCGCCCGCGCGCAAAACTTTTCAGCGACCTAAAAAAGGTTTTGTGCCAGAAACCTACAAGCAATGGCGGACGACCGGCGTCACTTCATCATTACACCGCTGTATATAATAACCTTTATTATGTATATTATATTATATAGTATATATATTTATGATGCACCTTTTTAATACACGGTTTACAAAGTGCTTTACGAGGAATAAAACGGAGACAAACAAAGCGTACAAAACAACAGACGAACATTTCACCTATAAAAATAATAAAAAATGCCAGCATCAATTAAAAGCCTGCCTATAAAAACCGTGTTTTAAAGGATTCAGAAGATGATGCTCGCCTCGCGTCCCCGGGGCTCGACGGTCCAGAGTCCCGGTGCATCTGGGGATGATGTCAACAACAACAACAACAAAAACAACAACAACAACAACAACAAACAACCAAGTCCTCAACAGTTTCCTGGGAACTTGCTTTCCGAAGAGGAGTCACCGGCACCAGTGAGTGACGGCGTGAGTATCTGGAAGGCGCGCGAACGAACAAAGACCGGAAAGTGTCAGTTTGGGAAGTGACATCCCAATTTCGGCGCGGCTCGTCCGGGTTCAATACTGCCGTACAGCAGAGCTGATGTGCAAGTCTCCCCCCAGCTCCTGTCACACCGGCAATCTGTAGAAAATAAACCTACAGGCTAAAACCTTAATTACCCCACTTTGTCAGTGTCAAAGCCTGCCCTTATTTTCTCTTCCTTTACAATGTAGTCGGACAGCAGAATAGATCTTATTCGTTTTTCTGGGTGAACAAAGGAGCGTGCATGAGGAATTTTGTCTTAACAATGCAAACTCTCTACACCCACGCTGTCCTGTCTCGACCCAATCCATATACATGCACACACACACACAAACACGCGTGTGCATGCATGCACACACACGCACGTGCACACACACACACACACACACATACACAGATAGAAACACACACACACACACACACACACCCACACACACAGATAGAAACACACACACACACACACACACACACACACATACACAGATAGGCACACACACTCAAATAGGCACACACACACACACCCACACCCACATACCGATAGGCACATGCAAGCACACAAACGTTTCTCTTAACCTGTGCACCCCCACCACAACCATCACAATTTAAGTCTGATTATGCCTTCATGCTTCCGCAATTTAAATGTTTACCGGGCACCACTTGACAACAGCGACAATTCTCCACCCTTCATTTGCATACTGATGCCGGCCAATAGGGCGTCCAGATCTGGAATAAATACAGAGTGTAATCAGCGCTTGCTCACTCAAAGCAGAAATTAGCATGGACCTCTTGGCCGCACCGTGCTCACAAACTGGAATTGGCCGTCTTAAATTGGCCATGCCGGGCCACCGTACCCCTGGGAGAACCAAATGGACTCACATTTACAAAGTATAATTGCTTCATGAAGTCTTTCCGGTGTTGTTGTAATTTAAATTAACCAAGTGGTGGTGGTGGGGGGGGGGGGGGGGGGGAGTGGGGGTGGGATGTGGTGTTGAAAGTTATTTCACAGAACTGCCCCTCTAAATCCTGCTAAAACTACTTGTAAGCTGTTTGGGGTTAGTTTTAATCATATATATGTATATGTTTGGGTGTGTATGTATGTATGTATGTATGTATGTATGTATGTATGTATGTATGTGTGTATGTATGTATTATGTATTACATATGTATGTATGTATGTATGTACGTATGAATGTATGTATGTGCGTATGTATGTATGTATGTATGTATGTATGAATGCATGTACGTATTCCTGTACGTATGTGTGTATGCATGTATGTAACGCACCAACACGATGACATGACTCTTACCCAGAAGTCATTGCTGCGTCCCGACTGAAACAACACATCCTGGGAACATGAGGTCACTGTTCCCTGCAGAGCAGCTGACACGCAGAACACATCCAAAAGTATAAATCAGTAAGCACCACCACACCATTAAGAAGTGATCCCATGGCTGCAGAATGACACACACTCCACTTTCACTGTGCTCAGGACACATGAGTGTGTGTGTGTGTGTGTGTGTGTGTGTGTGTGTGTGCACGTGTTGGCTCTGTGTGTGCATACTTGTCATGTTTGTGTGTGTGTTCCCTGCATGTGTGCATGTGTTTGATGTGCACATGGTCCACATGGATGCCTGTGTGTTCTGTACACCTCAGTGTGTGTGTGTGTGTGTGTGTGTGTGTGTGTGTGTGTGTGTGTGAGAGAGTGTGTGTGACTCCGTGTGTTTGTGTGCAAGTGTCGGCTCCATGTATGTGTGGTTTGTGTGCAAGTGGTCCTGATCACTTTCTGTGTGTTGTGCTCCTGCGTGTGTGTGTGTGTGTGTGTGTGTGTGTGCGTGCGTGTGTGTGTGTGCCGCGAGAGCGAGGGCGTCCGCAGCGTCCGTAAATAACTCAGGAGGAAGAAGACACAAAGCGGGTCGGAGGGGCAGGCGACTCAACAATGTCGGTGTCACTCACATGAAATATCGAGTGAGCGGCCCGGTGTGTGAGCTGGGCGAGCCGGCGTGAGGACCCCTGTCTCCCCCCTGCCAGTCTCCAGGAGGAAAGGGTCTTATGAGGGAGAGAGAGAGAGACAGAGAGAGGGAGAGAGAGAGAGAGACACACACAGAGACACAGAGAGAGAGCCATGTTGATGTTGTTGTCGATTTTCTGGGTTGATAAGCAGGGTAGTCTACTGGCCAAGGGGTGTTCAACCCCCCCCCCCCCCCCCCCCCTCACCCAACGTCCGCACTGTAGCGCTCCAGAGGGCCGCGTCTCTCAAACGGGCGTGCCCCATAGTGGGGGGGGGGGGCGTACTTTGAAGGATTGCAGGGAGGGGGGACTAAGAGGATTTCTAAAAAGGTGTCCCTTTTTGTCGTTTTTCTCATTTGTCTCATTTTTTTCTCAATTGTAAAATAATGCCTCCTTAATACAATTAGTTGAATCTGAATACCGCCTTAAATCAAATCAAGTCAATCTGATGAATACTAACGTAGAAGTTCAGTGAAGTTTTTAATTTTGGATCGTAATCGCTAATTTGAATTTGAATTTGTAAACGTAATCTAATGTGTAAGATATGACCTATCCACAGATAGTCCGGCGTGATTTGTTTAAGTGTGGACACCCCTTATTCCGCGACACGGTTTTGATATGATCGGCTATCTGCGGATGGACCCCTCGGGACCAAAAACGGCCAAAACCTATCTTTTAAGGACACGGACCTGAATTCACTGCGGGTCGCTGTGGATTTAAAGCCAGACGACGCGGTGGTAAATGGCGATGTAGACATCATCACAAGCGGCTCGGCGTCGCCGTGCTGCTCGGTGAAGCGGAGCAGTTGTTGCGCTGCAGCACAGCTCTGTTTTAATTATCGATTACGACGTAAGCGAATGATTACTTGAGGTGCTTCCTGCACTTTAACAAAGAAACTTGATTTGTTTTGGTTTGACGTCTGTTATTGATTTGCGCGCGCGCGCGTGCGTGTGTGTGTGTGTGGTGGAGGGGGGAGTTGCTATTGAATAGGTGGTGAGACAGTATTGGTATTTGGACGTTGCCAAGTGTCATCGTAAAGGGGGGGGGGGGGAGGGGGGAATTCATTGACTTGGCTGTCATTTTGAAATAATAATAACCCCGGCGTCTCGCAGGGATCTGGTACAGTCAACACCACTTAGTCTCTCTCAGAACACATTGATAGATACCAGGGCCAAGGCTTTTGGCGAACGGCACAAACCCCGCGCCTATGGGAGCTGTATTTTCAGAGCGGGAATCACATCTGACAAAATCTGCTTTGTTCCATTTTTCCAAGTTTTCAGTGGAAGATTTAACCTTTGAAGTGTCTCTAATGAGCTCTAATAAGGGATGGAAACAGAGAGACAGAAAGAGAGAGAGAGAGAGATGTGGAAATGATAGCTCACCAAATAGCACACACAATAGTAGGTAAGCATGTGTGCAAATGCTGATGGACATGTACATGTACACACACACCCACACACGCACCTATTCACACATGTACACGCACACACACACACACCTTTCTTTCTTTCTTTGCTCCTTCTTTCTTTCTTGGTTTCGGGAGTCCAGCAGGCCAATCCGGCTCCCCAGCGGCGAGGCTGTTCCCTGACTTCCTGCAGCCCCAGCAGGCAGGAGACAGAGAGAGGCATTGTTCCCGAAACCCGCGGGGCATCTCCAAGCACCGGCTCAAAACCGCCGCCGCCACCGCCACCGCCGCCGCCGCCGCCGCCGCCGCCGCCCCTCCATTTTGGCTCAAAGTGCCGCCCCTCCATTTTGGCTCAAACAGTTCACCCCGGCCGCCCGCTGCGTTTTTCTTTCTTCTTCTGCAGCCGAAACTTAACCGCACACCCTAATGAGCCGCGCCAGGACAAGGAGCGCTTGTTGGGCTGAGTGTCCTTGTGTCCCTCCTCGCAGCACAATAGCACACTTTTATCACATGAATGATGTTTTGGTGCTGCGGCGGGACTGTGATTTGAGGGCACACCCCGGAGAGAGCCGTGGTCATGCAACCTACTCTCCCCTCTCTCTCTCTCTCTCTCTCATATATATATATATATATATATATATATATATATATATATATATCAGATTAATGTTATCATGATTTTCTCTCCTTTCTTTCTCACCTTTCTCTCCTTCCTGTCCTTACAACTCAAGGTGACTCCCCCCCCCCCCCCCATTGAGATGAAGCCAGGCCTAATAACCAACTGATTCAGCTCTACTACGTCTTTAAACCAAAAAAAAAGAAAAGAAAGAAAAGACTATATTTTCACCCCCGCAGTCTTTGCCATTGTCTAATACTCCTTGTTATACTTAATAGCATTTCATGCATATAATGAATAAGCCCCCGTCTGCAGTCCCCCCCCCCCCCCCATACTCCCGTACGTAATTGGACAGCCTACATGGCAGGACCATGAACAGGGGAGGAAAAAAAAAAGCCCGGTTCGCCTTTGATTTCGCCAGATACCCCCGATGCAAAACGTCACTTTCACATTGTCTTCGGGAAAAAAAAAATCCCGAAAAAAACATTTAATTAGCAGATAATGTCCTTGTCTAAAAAGAATCGACGAAATAAATATAGTATTTCAGAGAGGAAGACGCGCTCTGTGATGTGACAACCGGTTGGCTTATTTCGGGAGAGTGTTGCCAAAACATGAGCTAACACTCGAGCCAACAACATCTGCTCGCTCGGTAGCTAGCGACGCGCGCGGCCTACCGCCGAACCATCTGCCGCCGAGCCGGTCGGAGTCCTAACAGGCGGCGCTCGCTAACACTTAAGGAGAACGCACCACGAGAGGCTGGTGTGTGTGTGTGTGTGTGTGTCAAGTTTCAAGCTTCAGTTTAATTAGTCATATGTCGGGTTATTCTGACTCACCGGATGTAAGGTCGGCGGTATATTCGTCCTGCCATCGGGCGACGATTTCAGCCGGCGTTCTCCTCCCCTTTCCGCTATCCGCGCGGCGCCGTTTTCGACGCCCCCCCCCCACCCCCCCCCCCCCCGTCGCTACGTGAAACAACGACGGCAAGCTAGCGAAACGAAAACGGCGAATCACATTCGTCAACATTCGTCTTTCGCTGTTTTATGTGGCGCTTTCTTCTACGGGGATTTAGCCATTTTACTACTAAAACATGTCCCCCCATCGACATAAAGTAGACTCTCTACTATAAAATAGTAAGAGATACATAAACTATATAACATAACACTATGTAAATATATTAAAATGAGGATTTGTGTGTAAAAGTCAAAGCGACAAGTGTATACAGAAGTATTGCGCACATAAGGTATGTATCGACCGCTTGTACAAAAAGAGCCAATAATAAAAAGTAAAGTTTGATGAGTTG